>APFE030869105.1:39790-55441 GCA_000404065.3 Pinus taeda | reverse complement strand
ATCTACATTGTGTGTCAATTTGATAGTTGATTTTTAAATTTTTTTGCAATGTATCAAAACGTCTTAGGCTAAGATTTCAAAGTCACTATACATTTAGCATTTAAAAAAAATTCTTTTGGTATAATAACTCTTTCATTCAAGTGTTCATTTTTAAAGTTTTTTTAGTTATAAAATTTTTCCATAATGTCATGCTTGAAATATTTTGAAAATTTAAGAATGCTTTGTAGTCATAATCTTTGGTTTTAATTCCATGGTTGAAAAATTGTCAAGATTTTAATGGTTTTCTAAGTCGTGATATTTTATCTTCAATGTTATGGTTGAAAACGATTATAAATATTTTTTCTTAACACCATGTTTGAAAATTGTTGGAATTTTAAGGTTTTTCAAAGAAGTGATATTTTAAATTTAATGTCATGCTTAAAAAACATTAGAATTTTAAGGCTTTTCAAAGACGTGATATTTTATCGTTATGTCATGCTTGAAAACCATTGGAAATTTAAAGTTTTTCAGAATCAGGATATTTTTTTTTAACGTCATTATTAAAAAATGTTGAAAATGTACCCTTAAAAAAAAAAAAACGTTATTCTACCATCAACACTTTTCAATTTCAAGGTGTTTTTTAGACCAAATAAAATGGCTTTTTATTGTTAATTTTAAAAAATATTAAAAATTTACTGTGAAAAAAAATGGTGATGCAGAATCAACACTTTTTATTTTGGGTTGTTTTTTATGGTTTTTTGGATTTTTGGGCTCGAGTACTCGTTTTGAGGCAATAGTTCCTGTTTGATCAGTAACTATGTCATGATCTAGCGATATGCAATAAAACGAGAATTTCTAGTAGTAAATGGATTTGGTTTGATGCCTTATATTATTTAGAAATTTATTCCTAAGAATTAAAAAAGGAAAGCCCTTAGGTGCTAAGTTTTTTGGAGGATTTTTTATAAAGGGTCCCCATTTACCAATAGAATATTAACTATTAAATCAATAAATGGGGGGGTTGTTGAACAGTACAACATGGTGGTACAATCATAGATAAACGTATATATGATTTTCTTGGGTCTTATAAATCTAACAAAATTGATGATGAAGCAGTTGTTTGTATATTATTCACCCTCACTCTTGAAAATCGAGTTAAGAAATGGTGTCATACTTTGCCAGTCGCTTCCATTCATTCATTTGATCAATTTCTCTTTGGAGCTTCATCAAGCCTTTGATAGGTATGACTATCAAGGTGTATTTAATAGGATTGATCTGTTCATAGTGAAAATTGGTGAATTTGTAGAGGATTTTGTTAATCAGTTTCTTCACCTTTGCTATGAATTTCCCGAGGGAGTGATTGATTCAAATTTTATCAGTGAAAATTTTTAAAGTTTGATCCTGCTTTCCTTGAAATCTCTAGAATCCAAACCCCTGGATGATGCTTCTCCCCCCACTTATGTTGATCATGAGACACCCCAAATTTGCGATGAGGAATCCACTATTCTTTTTGTTCCTTGTCCTCCTCCTTTTTTAGTACCAATTTGGGTGCTTCCTGATGATGATGTCAAAGTTGGGAAATCTAAAAACGAAATTGTCAATCCATCCATTCAACCTCCACCTGATTCCCATGTTTCAGATCTTATTGAGGAGGAATTGGAATGGTTTAGAAATTACATGAAGCCTAAAGTAAAAGTTGTTCCCTTACCTTTTGAAGATCGTAGTAATGTACATAATCCTAATCTTGAAGTTGATCCAATTGAAAACGGAATTTCATCAAGGAATACTTTTCAACCTCTTCCATCTACATCTCATGATTCCTTGTTTCATGATCTGCTTGATCAACCTACTTCTGATTTTAATGATTATCAACCTATTGTTTCAACCAGTAATCAAGAACCAGGTAAGTGCATTTTACAGGTAGAGGAGAAAATTGTTGAAGTCATATTTCGTTTTTCTTCCCTCTGTCGGGATGACAATATCACATGCTCAGTCGATTGTGCATCACATAATCTTGATAACATGTTCAATGACTTCAAATCCTTCAATCAAGTCGAGACTTTGGACAACCATCACCATGACATCCTTGTTTCCGTTAACACATGCGGTGATGGATATCCAATTACATCAAATGATATCTTTCCCTTTTCTGAGGACTTGGATTTGTATGGTATCAATTCAGAATCTGCCTCTCATAGTTTGCAATCTTCAGTTATGCAACGAGATTCTCTTTCAATTTGGAATGATTTTGAAATTTCTTTAAGATATGCATATTCAAATATCAAATCTAAATAAACAAGTTGTCAAGTTGTTGAATCTTTGGTATACCCTCGTGAAGAAAGAAAAATCAGTTTGAAGTTGTGTTGGTATGCGTTTCTTCGATCATGATAGTGATGAAGATAATCTTACCATACATAACATGCATGTTGATCCGCTGCTTTTACAAGCTCAATCTGATTTTACAAATGATGTTTCTTTACCTGAGTCTTTTCATCTTTTCTCACCTTCAGCACACTACTCATTTTGCCTAGACATGTGTGATAAGTTTATTATACCAATAGAATCTCCAAACACTTTAGATCTTTATCTGGATGGTCATGGTCACGATCAAGTATAGGATGGTGTGGTCTTATGATCAGAGGATGAAAATATTGAATCTATTATTCATGATATGTTCAATTGTAAATCTTTGGTATGTCAGGAGGAAGATGTTATAATTCTAAATGTTCAAGGGAGTTTTCCAACTGATGCATCTCAATTTTCCATCCATCCCTAATTTGACATGTTTAATATTGAGTCTCATAAAACCAATGGAATTAATAGTCTTTTCATTGATACATATGATAATGGTGGTGCATACCTACCTATTGATTTTTATAAGCCACCCAAATTCGATGATCCGCTAGCAAAAAGTTCATAGACTTGTCAAGAAGTTGAGACACTTTAGCCCTCACTAATGGTTATGTCAAGTTCTTGCAATTCCATTGACACCTCTGAACTGAGTTGGATCTTCATCGAGTGAATCCCTTGCATAGCACTCAGGGTTGGAGAGCACATGTTTCACGGATCCCCACAGTTTTAAAGGCTAACATTTTGATTATTAAGATAAAGTTCATTATGGGTTGAAGGATTTCTCTTTGTCAAATACTTCTGAGATCGATTACCTTCCTATCACTCTTGTGCATTTCATGGATCTTGTCATATTTTTCGCACAATATCTCTTCTTGAGTGATGATAAATGCTTGAGTCATTCAATGAATCAAGACCCTTGTGTTGACATGAATACCTATTTCAAATAGACCCTTACTTCCAATCCATCACCAGCCTAGTATCTTAATTGGTTTCCAAAATTTGCGATGTTAGTAATTATCTCAAATACATTATGCTTCCATATTGTTGGCCTGATGTATAATCAGATACAAAGTGAATCAATGGATAATCAAGGATCCTATAGTTTCCAAAATGGTCATAATCATTTTAAATTGATTGATTTTGTTGAATCCAGTGATTTTCATGGTTTATCATTTCATGATTCAAATTCTTGTCAAATAATTGAGGCACTTAAGCTTGAGTTGATGGTTATGTCAGGTTCTTACTATCTTGACAAAGTTTATGGACAAGATCATATTGAATTTCCCTCATAATATTCTCTTTACGATTCCAACACGTTAATTGAAAGTTCATTTTCTCATGAGCATCAGGGTTTTCAAATTTATTGTTTAGAATATCAAGATCCAATCGCCGAATGGTTAGAGCAATCTTACATCACAAGTTTTGTCGCAAATAATAAGCTTCAACCGTGTCTGGTGTTCGCTAAAACTGAAAACATGAGCTAATGTACTGTCATGAGCGGTCTTCAAGGTTTGTATGATCGTCATTTCAAACAACAAGGTAAAGCTCAAAACTGGTTAAAGCTTGTAATTATGGCACATCTTTCCATTGATAAGAAAGACCTTTGATTCATTATGCAATATTTTCAAGTTGTAGTCTTTTCTTTTGCACAGTGTTTTATACTATTTTTAATTGCTTATATTTGTGTGATTACAGATCAGGAATAGTTATGGTGGCTATATTGGAAATTCCATTATACTTAGCCTTGACCTTCTAGCCTGAGAGGATAGGAGTAGATTTAGGTGCATTTTAGCTTTTTAGTTTCATTGCATGATCCTGCACTAGTCCTTGTCTTTGGCTTGTTTCCTTTGTTTGTTTTTTGTCCTTTGTTTTAAGTTGAGATTTAATTCTGCTTTGTTTTTTGCTTTTTCCTTCCTATTATGCCTTTTCTTTTCTTTCTTGTTTTTTTTTAATAAGACTTTGCATGAATATGCTCTCACTTGGCTCAAAAGACAATGTGGAAAAACTTGAAAAGGGAAAATGCGATGACGAGCAATGTTTAGCTTATCTGTTATCCTCTTCTCTATCTTGGGTTTACATATATTAAGAGTCAATGACGTCTAGATGCAAAATACGATATGTTCCATACAAAAAGCCTTTCGTCGAACTATGAAGCCAGTATCTTTATTATGATCTTCATTCCTGACTCGGCCCTGTATTGAATAATGTTTCGACATGTCAACCCAACCGAGTAGAGAAGGGAAAGGAGAAAAAATTTAAACGAGCATATACCTTTAGTTATCCTTCAGATCCCTTAAAACAAGGAACCAACCTCTTTTGCTCTCAATAAGTTGGGATCCCTCTTCGACCATCAAAATAAATAATTGTATTTTCACATTTTATTAGTAACTAAATAAAAGGTGAAGAACGGAAAGGTTTCTTGTGAAGAGAGGTGAAGCAAGTAACTTCGTTCGGGTATTGCTCAAGCTCGCTGGAAGTGAAGCAATGCTTGTGGTTTCTTGAGGTGACTCTCTCGGGGTACTATCCAAGCTCGTTGGTAACGAAGAAACAATGGGGAATGTGCATAAAAAGCTCAGTATACTTATCATCTTTCTCCGCTATCGAAACAATTGAGGTGCAACTAGTCTTATGTTGATGTGTTTGAAGTTGAGCAAGAAATAGAGGAGACTTTATCTTTAACTGGGATAAGTAGCAAAGTTAGGTAAATCTACATGTTCAATCAATACTTCCTAAAATGTCGAGACCATGCACTTAAGGATAAAACTTGAATAGAGAAGTTGGAGTTCTACCAGTGTGTCACCAAGTGTTGACTTTGTGATCAACACCATCCAAAATTTTTCCTACATGTGAATTTTTGAGCCTACTGAGGATCTAACGATCTATTATTTCATACTCGCTTCATGATTGATGAACATTATGCTAATTTTTTAAGTATTCTTCTCAGTTTTTGAGTGTCAATGTCACTTGCATACACATGTTCAGCCTGTAACAATTTCATGAGTGCATTCATTTTCGCGAGCTTAAACAAGCATAACACATTCCATCAAGAAATTTCCTATGCAAGGTTCAACCTATGATGATAGTCAGTGCGTACTTTCAATTGATAGTCTCTCACTTTTGTTTGCGACTGTACGTCTAGTTTGACGAGTTTTTCCAACTATCACTTTTGTGCACCTTCACTTTTGCAAGTGTCACTTTCATTTTTATGACTATCTCTTTCTCTTGTTTTCACTTCAATAAGTGTCGCTTTCATGTTATCTTCGCTTTGGCATGTGTCTCTTTCAATGTCGTTTGCATTTTGTAAGTGTCATTGCAAATTTCATCTTTTGGCACGAAAAGCATCGCACATTGCACAAATGTGGTTTTGGTTTGTCTCAAGGGGAAAACTTGGTGTCAATGGGTTATTCTTATCATATAAACATGTATCACACTCATTCCCAAAGTTTTAAGCATTGTCACACAAGTGTCGTCACTTTCGTTGCAAAGTGTGCTTTTGTATTGCACTTGGGGGAAATCGTCGCATTAAGGGAAGTATGGTGTTCATGTGTTCTGAGTGATCAATGTTGCGTCGTAAAATATTCTAAATGTGTGGTCATGATTAATTCTTTTCCTTGTTCACTTTTGCCTCACTGATATCACACTTAGCCAAATCCAGAAAAGTTCCTGCTCGACAAACTTAGCCTCACTCGGCCTTCCTGAACTATGCATTGCCCAGTCTCAATACTCAAGCTCAAACCTTGCCTCTTGGAATTGCACAATGTGTAGTTTCTACCTTGCAGAACTGTGCACTACGTAGTCTCAGTGCTCTACCCTGACCCCTTAAGCTCTAGAACTACGCAGACTTGCCTCCTATCTAGTCTTTTATTGCACATTATGTAGTCTTAGCCATCAAGTTGTATCCTTGTGTCCTTGAACTGCATAACTTCGTCATCCACTAATCAGTCTCCCTCCAAAATTGTACATTATGCAGTTTCAAGGCTTAAGACTACCTCCTTGACCTCAAAAACTATGCAGTCTCTGCCTTCAGTTAGCCTCTTCTATGAAATGTGCACTCTCAAGCAACAAGCCTCAGCCTTGAGCTCTTGAATTGCACAACTGCGCAATCCCTAGGCCTTTGTCCCTCCAGAACTACGTAATGGGAAACCTCAAGCCTCAAGCCTCCAACATGACCCCTTAAGCCCCTCAACTGAGCAATTGTCTTTTCCTGGCTAGCATGAACTACACACTACTCAGTCTCAAGGCTCATTCTTGACCCCTAACCTCTTGAGCTAAGAAACTATGCAATCCTTACGCTTGTTTCTCATCTTATCACCCATTTCTAGCTCAGTTAATGGTTGCCATGAAGCATGTTATACTAAGGGTTTATCATATTGATTTCGTCTTTTCATGAGTGGATTTCAATTGCATGTATCATATCATGTTATGACAAGATGATGATGAAGGACATGAGGAAGGATACCCTGTCAGAAGACACCTTTGAAGCCACCGAAAGACAAATCTGAACATTAAAGGGAAGATGAAGAGACACTAGTTTCTGGAAGAAGATCAAAGATCATGATCACAAGAATACTCCATATCAATCATCCCCTTGGAGGATGAATACAAAGAACATGAAGATGCAAATAAAGCGGCAAAAGGAGCAGCTTTGAATTGCCACATCATCATGAATTTCCATGTCATCATTGTCAAGAGTCCTCTTAAGAGTCACATATGTCATAGTGCCTTGCCACATCATTTGTGGAATGTAATCATGTAATGTAAAATGGGTGGAAGACCAAGGGTCCCACATGGAATATGAAGATTCACTGTTGAGTTTGAAAATCCATGTAGAAGCCTAAAGGTCATGTAAGAATTCGAAAAAGTCATTGTAGAAGCTCAAGAGTCATGAGGGAGATCAAGAGTCACATGGGAGATGAAGAGTCACCTTATTTGTTATAAAACAACCTCATAACTCAAGAAAACGGACTATTAGGACTGAACTTTAACCTTGGCTTCTCTAGCATTGGCATAAGAGAGAATATATTTCTTTGGAAAAGTATGTGGTGACTTAATGTTCCACTATTGGAGCTTGTGTGGTAGCATTGTACTTGTATATCTTGGCACTTCCACTTAATATATGAAGCTCGATGAGCCAACACATTTGCATGCATGTATCATAAATATAGTAAGACTATTCTTTATATGTTTGCGGTATATGTTTTACTCACATGTACTCAGGAAATTGAACTATTTTGGTGGATTTGGTACTTATCTTGTTAAAGGTGTGTTGTATTTGGTTTCATGATCGCGATTGTCTTGTGAACTACTTCGCAGACTAACTTGTGATCGTCTTATGCTCTTGTGTGTCTCTTTTAGGCTAGTAGTATTAATTTTCTTCTAAAGGCTCACCCTCTCTCCCCCTGTCGTGAAAGTACTTTGTATACATCACAATTGTATTCCTCATAGTGTCAACTTACTTGTTTTTTCCAAAGAATGTTGTACAAACTCTTATATTAATAATTGCAGCCAAGGAAAATACCTAAGGACATTGGAAACTAGTTATGTTTCCAGTTGGGGCTCCTACTCTAAATGGTGTGAGGTCTATTTGGGACTTCACATCAGGGAGACCCCCTTGGTTGATAGATTTCTAGCACCGTCAACAACAGGGTACTGATTAGGTTGGATATGTTGGTTGAGATGGAGCAAGAGATGTAGGTTATCAAAAGGAATTTGAAGGCAGCATAGGATATGCAAAAGAGTTATGCATATCAACATAGAGCATTCAAGGAGTTTCAAGTTGGGGAGCATGTGTACTTGTGCATCAAGCCCAAGAGGATCTCCTTGAGGATTGGGTCATGTGCCAAGTTGGCACCTCAGTATTGCATGCCTTTTGATATCCTTGAGAGGATTCAACTAGTGGCCTATAGAATTGCATCGTCATCAATAGTGAAAGTCCATCATGTTTTCCATATTTCATTACTTAAGAGATATGTGTAGGATATTGACCATGTGATTGATTGGTTTGTATTGCAAGTGGAACCAAAGGGGGAGATCTAGCCAAAGCCTCAATGCATATTGTAGCGGAAACAACTCATGCTCTGGAACAAAGTAATAGAGCAAGTTAAAGTGCAGTTGAAGCACTTTGGGCCCAATGAAGCTATATGGGAGATGGTTAATCAGATGCAGCTTTGTATCCTTCATTATTTGTTGGTTCAATAAAAATATTTTTAATATATATATATATAGTTGTAAATACTGGAATCAGTGGTATTATAAAGTTCCAATAAGTGGTATGTTTGTTTTTCTTTCAGCAGGATGTCATTGTAAGTACTGCATCAATCTGTGTTATAAAGCTCATAGGTGTCATAGAACACTGAGGGGGGAGGGGTTTATAACAGCCTCCGGTTAAAGTTTCATGTAATAAAGGATAATGAAGGCAAAATAGGACCAATAATGGCTAAGGAAATTTGCAAAGGAAAAGAGGCAATGATTGGCATTTAATTATGAAAGTAAAGGAAAATAGGAGAAAAGGAAGGTGAAGAGACACAAATATGCATGCAAGGGAAATTAGATGAAAAATGAAGGAAAATGAAGAAAAAAGGGAGATCAATGATAAAAATGCATCAGAGAAACCATTCACATCTTTTGTCAGTTCTAGCTTTTGTCAATTTAGCTTTTGGCTCTCTTACACTCTTGCACACTTAGAGCATTCTTGGAACACTTTAGCATTCACTTGGATTTGGAGAAAGGAAAGCAAGCAAGCAAAAGAAGGAAAAGGACAAAAAAAGGAAAGCAAAGGAAATCAAGGAGAAAGTTGGATCAACAACTACAATAGGAAGGTCTGACAGGTAACAGGTTGCATGTGTGATTTACTTGTTGGGATGTGAATGCATGGTACATGAATTTAGTTATTTGGTTCATTTGTTTTCATTGGCTTGGGATTTTCCTATTTTGACAGTGGTTTCATCCTTTCCTTGGCATTTCATGGATAGCCACGGTGTGATGGGATTCATTCTTGGTTGAGCTTTGGATTGTCGAAAGGTTTTGGAACCGGGTGAGGTGGTCTTAGGGAAATCCCAAGGGTTGGGGGTGAAGATGGTTTTCTGCAGGAATCCCTTGATAGGTGGGTGGAGACAAAAAAATTCCTCAAGGTATGATGAAGGAATTCTGAGGCATCCAAGATTGGTTTGGTTTTGTGATCTCGGAACTGGTTTAGGTGAGATCACAGTTGCTTGAGGGTGGAGATGGCTTAACCTTTGGAGTCTATGTTTGGTTATGTCTTGGTTTATCCCATGAGATCCCGCATTCATGTTTGTAATATGGCACAGGGTGATTGGATGAAAGAAATATTTGGTTCAGCCCAATCTATGGTCAGGTGGTACATGGAAGTCCCTAACTTGGTTGGCTTTGCATAAGTTAATGTGAGTTATTCTTCTAATGTAATTAATGAGCACATGTACTTGTTATTGTGTGGATTTTATGGTTGATTTGTCATGGTTTCTATTCTGGTTATATGTTGGTTAAAAGCATCGTTCTATGATGTGCTCTAGCTATGGCTCTTGTTCATGATTTGATAGCTTATTGAATGGTTGATGAACGCATGGACTAACAATTATTGTTGCAACTAGCTTGAGAGGGATTAGACCTTCTTGGTGATTATTTGATGAAGTTCTGAGTTTATGATCAAATATTCAGTCATGACCCATAGCTTATATGTTTAACGATGTGTCTATCTTATAGTAGGCATGTTCTGGTCAAGATCTTGTTCAAGTTTTGAACGGTTAGCCTTGTTATCACCTTATTTATGATTTTGACAAGTTACAGGAAAATATGGGTAGTGGTATGGGGGCTTGTCTGAAAAGGTGGCATAGATCTTGTGACCTCATGCACAGAATAGGGTTTTTCTGTCACAATTGCTGGTAGGCAGGGTTATGGGTGCGGTTGGAGCCTCATAACCGCATGCATAGTTTGTCAAGGGTGCGGTAGGGGTGTTAAAATAGTGAAAAATATTTCCAACAGAAGGATTGATCTCTTGAGGTGGTTGTCAGGCTCTTGAATGATTTGTAGTCCCTCCGGGATGTCAGTAAGATTTCATTTTGTGGGCCCCACTTCCATAACTAGAACTTGGAGGTCAGGTCATGCCATAGTGACACTCAGCTCATGTTAACCCGGGAGAGCTTATAAAAGTGGGTAAATGTGGGAGGGGGAGTTATAGTTTTTTCCCAATGGGGGTAATGATCTCTCAAGGTTGGAGAGGTGTGAAGCATGTGCATTGAAGCTATGTGCTACTATAAGTACAAAGGATCAAGTGTGTAGAGCCATGTTGTGGTAGTAGGCCTTTGAAGTAATGTGAGTGTGAACTTTATTGAATAAGGAGTAGGGAGTTGTAACAGGGAGTTGATTGATCCCATGCGGACGTGAGTGAAGTGAGTTGTGCATTGGAATATGCAAGAGCTATGTGTTGGTGTGTGGATCGAAGTTGTAAGTGTTGAAGCCAAGCAGTGTGGAGTAGATCAAGTGTATTATGAGTGAAGGTTGTGTGGGATCTTCTGTTGTGGAGTGTAAGGTGTTGTGAAATTGGTGCATTGGAACATTGTCCATTGTGTGAGTGTGAAAACTATGAAGTGTTGTACATGTTGTGAGGAGCCAATTGAATTGTTTGAGCAATGTGAAGATTCGATCGCTACATTGAAAATAATCTATGGACCAGTGTCCACTGTTGAAGTTGTGTGTGAGTTAGATCCCAAGAATTGTTGTTTAAAGTTGCAAGTAATTTTCTTGGATTTCTATCATTTATTGTTACCATATGGAGTCAAGATGTGGAGCGTTGTAAAGAGTTAAGATGCGTGAAAGGTTGTGAAGGAACAAGCCAACAAATGAGTAGATGTTGCAAATTGATTTTTGAGAAGTTGGCTAGTAGTTGCTATAGGAGCAAGTTGAACAGTGTGACTCAAACAACATAAGGGAAGGTAATTTTTTTCATAACAAAAATATTATTTTAATTGGTGCTTATTAAAAATGGCTAATCCATTTGCGAAGTCCTATTTAAATGAATCAACCAATTTGGATGGTGAAAACTATGCAAACTAAAAGTTTAAAATGCAAATATTGATGGAAGGATACAATGTTTGGTCGATTTCATGTGGTGACAAAGCTAAGCCAAAAGCCCCAAGAGCTACGACAATGTTAATTCAAGACCAAGAATGAAGAGAAACAAAGGAAAAAATATTGTTGAAATGTCCATAAAGGAAAACATCATACATCGTATCAGAGACGGCAAGACCTCTAACGAGAGGTGGACAACACTCAAATATTTGTACGAGACAAAGAATACAGTTTGAGTCTTTTTTCTAAAGAGTAAGCTTATTTCAATAAAGATGGAATAGAATGAAAGTATCAACAATTTCATTTCAAGAATTAAAGGAATAAAAAGGCGCACTTAGTGGCATAAGAGAAAAGTTGTCTAGTACTAATTTTAGTCACTATAACCCTAAATGGTATGTTAGATGAATATCAAATGTTCATCACCGGTCTTGCGGAAAGGGAGAAGGCTCCTAACTTTTGATGAGTCTGTAGGTATTCTCATGTAAGAGGAAGAAATACGGAATAACCTTAATCAAAGGTCTCAAGATTTTGATCTAGCTCTAATAGTGAAAGGAAAACAACCTTTTAAAGAAAAGCAATGGGAGAACACTAAAGGTGCAAAGCCACATAAAAATTCATTTCAAGGACCCCCACCTACACAAAAAAATGAAAATGTGAAGAATAATTATGCATGTTACAATTGTGGTAAGATTGGTCACTTTTCCAAATATTGTCCAAAATAGAGGTATGATTAATCCAAATGTAGAAGGCACATAGAACAATTAGTTGGTATGGATGCCTCTATAAGTAATGAATTCAAAAATCTAAAGCTGTTTGTTTTTTAAGCCGCTTTTTCTATTAAGACTAGTTATATCAATGTATGGTCCATAGATTTCGGTGCATCAATTCATATGTCATGTCATAAATAATGGTTTGATACATTTCATGAAAACATTAACGGTGCTCATATTTATCTAGGAGATATTAGGTCCTATGAAATAAAAGGACATGGAGACATATTTATAACTTTGTTTGAAGGGCAACAAAAATAAATCCAAAATTTCATGTATGTACCAGGTATAATGAAGAACTTGATTTTAGTGTCCACTATAGTAGATTAGGGTTTAAAAGTTGAATTTGTGAAATCTCAATGTGTATTGAAGGATATGCAGGATCACTATAAAGTTGTTGTAATAAAAGTAAGAGTTGGAGTACTTTGTAAGAATTGTGGCATCAAAGGTTGAATTGTAATGATATTATTTTAATTTAAAAGAAAGATATGGTAAAGGGTCTTCTAAATCTTAAGTATGAACATATTGAATGTGAAGGATGTGCTCTAGATAAACAACATAGACAAGAATTTCCTACACATACAAAAAGAAGAAAACGTGAAGTTCTTGAATTAATACATATTGATATATGTGTTCCTATGCAAAAAAGGTCTCTTGGAGGAGCATATTGTTTTTTATCTTTATTGATGATAGTACTCGATATACTTGGGTGTATTTTATCAAGAAGAAAAGTGATGTATTTCAGTATTTTAAAGAATTCAAGAATATGTTAGAAAAAGAAATAGACAAGTACATCAATATTCTCAAATCATATCAAGGAGGAGAATATACATCGGGATCCTTTATAAAGTATTGCAAAGGTGATGAAATTTTGCAATAGTTTACAGTGGCACACACACCTCAGCAAAATGGTGTAATTGAGAGAATGAATAGAATGTTGGTTGAATCTACTCCAAGTGTGATCAAAGGTAAAGGTTTATCTAATGGTTTTTGGTTGAAGCTATTAATACTGTTGTATATCTCAAAAACAAAATTCCAACTAAATTCTTAGAACGTAACACAAAGTGTGAAGCTTATCATAGTTTTAAACTTGAATTCAAACATCTTAGAATTTTTGGGAGTACTACATTTTCACACATTTCCAAGGAGAATAGAAGAAAATTGGATGCAAAGCAATCAAATGTATTTTTCTCAATTATTGCACTGATTATAAAGCTTATAAAAAAAAATTATCCCATCACTCATAAAGTGTTTACAAGCATAGATGTTTTATTTCATAAATTTGCAGATGAAATAAGAAAAGAACATGTTCATGATGTGTGGCATTTACCT
Source organism: Pinus taeda (assembly GCA_000404065.3). Lineage (NCBI taxonomy): Eukaryota > Viridiplantae > Streptophyta > Pinopsida > Pinales > Pinaceae > Pinus > Pinus taeda. The sequence goes on along the minus strand of APFE030869105.1, from coordinate 41,927 downwards.
GAAGAAAATAATGAAGATATCAAAGAATAAGTTATTAAACAAGTGCAAGATGAGGACTTAAGTATCATGGACACTTCAAGTACTCAGAGTACACTAAGAAGTAAAGATGATGATACTCTACAAAGAAAAATAAGAGATGAACTCCCCAGAGCAGTGTAGCACCAAGAAGGTAATCATGAAAAACCCAAACACTTATAAGGTTTAAGGATTGTGCTTTAATGACTCAAATAGTGGAACCATTAAATTGTGAACAAGCTAAGGATTTTAAAGATTGGATAAAAGCTATGGAAGAAGAGTATAACTCTATTATGAAAAATGAAACATGGGATTTAACAGAGTTTCCTAAAAACAAAGTCCCTATAGGATCAAAGTGGTTATAGAAGTTAAAATTTAAAGATAATGATAACATAGAAAAATATGAAGCAAGAATGGTTGCATAATTTATAAGGATAATTTTGCATTGATGCCAAAAATGAACACTATTAGAATAATAATAGTATTAGCCACAACATATGATTGGAAGTTACATTAGTTAGATGTGAAATCCACTTTTGTAAATGGAGACTTAAGAGGCTTACCTTGTTCAACCAAAGGATTTGTAGAATTGGGTCAAGAACATCTTGCTTGTAGGTTGAAGAAAGCCTTATATGGATTGAAGTAGGCACCCATATCATGGTATGAGAAGATGGACACATTGTTCTTCTAGAAGGGTTTTATAAAAAGCTAAAAGTGATCCTAATTTGTATATCAAGTCAAATGAAAATGGATGTGTTTCTTTAATCACTTTATATGTTGATGATCTAATTATCACATGGAGTGGTACTAATTTGATTGAAGACATCAAAAGACAATTGTCACAAGTATTTGAGATGAAAGATCTTGGAGCGCTGCACTATTGTTTAGATCTAAGAGTATGGAGAGGCAATGGTAAGACCTTAATCACTTAGAGTAAATATGTAAAGGAATTACATAAAAGGTTAAAATGGACAACTGTAAGGCAATGTTTACTCCATTAGAAAAAAATGTCGAGCTTTATAATGATGATGGAACAAATAAAGTTGATGGCACATTGTATCGACAAATTGTGTGAAGTTAAAATTATCTCACCCAAATTAAGTTTGTTGCTTATTTACTCAGTGTAGTTAGATAGTTCATGGCTAAGCCTCATAATAGTCATTCAAATGTTACAAAGAGGGTCCTTCAATATTTGAAAGGAACAATGAATATACTAATGACTGTAATGTTGAGTTGATAGGTCATATTGATTCTGATTGGGCTAGAAATCCATATGATAAGCGTCAATTTCTAGACATGTGTTTAGTATAGGATTTGGACCCATCTCGTGGAGCATCAAGAAATAACCTACTATTCCGCTAGCATTCACAGAAGCTGAGACAAAGCATTATCTAGCGCTTATTGTGAGGGAGTATGGCTTAGAAAAATGCTTGAACATATTAGAGAAGGACAACAAGTACCAATGATTATCAAATGTGTTAATCAAAGTTCCATCAAATTGAGAAATAACCCAATGTATCATGTGAGGTCAAAGCATATTGAAACAAAACATTATTATGTAAGATAAAATATACTTTCAAAAGAAATTGACTCAACATATTGTGATACAGATGAGAATGTGCTCAACGTATTTACCAAGTTTGTTGGAAAGGCTAAGTTTGAAATCTGTAGAAATAAGTTGTTTTATATAAAATCCATTTCTGGATTAAAGGGGAGTGTTAGAAATAATTGAGAAACCATCAAATTATTAAGAAGTTGAAACATTTTGTTCCAAATTCTGGTAGAGTGATTACTTTTAGAATAATTGAGTTATTTTGTCCTTAATTTGAGGAAAATTAGTTAGGTCTAAATTTTCTTATAAATTGTAACTTGTTTTGAACAATAATTCAATTCAATTCTTTACATTTTTAAATAAAAATAATAATCTCTCAAAATTCTCTCAAACTAAAATTACATTAAATAGAATAATCTAAAACCAAAATTACATTTTAGAAAAATCCAAAAATGTATTTTCAATGCCCCCATTTAAGCAAAACAACATTAAAGACCAGAATAATCTATGGTGAACCTAAGCTATAACTTGCATGAAATATTTAGAAATTATCTATACTAAACCTAAACT
>APFE030869105.1:10901-39309 GCA_000404065.3 Pinus taeda | reverse complement strand
AAAATTCAATAAATATAAGTTAAGTAAAAAAAACAAAACAAAACAAAACATTTTTTCAATTTACAAACATTAATAGCAATCATAAAAAATTAAAAATACAAATCACCACTTATTTCCAAAAGTTAAAATTCCTTTGCAATCTGATAGAGCGTACATCATATTTTTCAAATGTAATGAGATGCTCAAACTTGTAGAGTCCATAGCTGGCCGCCCGCTAAAATTAAATTCATTAGTCCTCAAGCGGAACAAAATAATATCAATGGAACATTAAAAATCAACACAAACACAGCCCTTCCACCCATTATGCTTCCGGATGAAATTTGATTTTGAATGTTAGTCGCCTCTTTTTTTATCTTATTTTAGATGAGCAGGTCTTTTTTTTTTTTAAATCAGCAATTGTATTAAGATGGGCAAAGGAAAGTTGATATGAAGAATGAGAATATGGAAAGCAATAAGCAAGTGAAATATATAGATAATGAAATAGGATTGAAATTTGAGTTTTTATATATCTTCTAAAATAAGAAGAATGAGAATGTGGAAAGCAATGAGCAAGTGAAATAATTTAAGTTTTTATGTATCTTTTAAAATAGGAAGAATGCAAATGTGGAAAGCAATAAACAAGTGAAATATATGGACAATGAAATAGGATTGAAATTTGAGTTTCTATATATTTTCTAAAACATGTAGAGGGAGGTTAAATTTAAGAAAAAATGTTACACTAACATAAATATCCCATAACAATGGAAATCCTTACAGACTCAAAGTACATCAACTTCCAATGAAAATTCCAAAACAATGAAAATCTTGTGTTTACTAATAATGTTGGGGATGTCCAATCCCCTTCATTACTAAGTAAAATGCAATTACCAAAAATTCAAAGACACCATATCAATCCTTTTCACCCCACCTTGCTTGCCCAATAAAAGATTTTGAGTACCTTTTCCATCATTTCATAGGCTACCTGTCAAGAAAAAAAAGACAGAAACAGAGAAACAAATGTGCCCTGCTGGTAGAAATTTATCATCAATTGCAATCTTCTTAGAAGACAGATGGTCAAGATTACTCCAAGTTTGAATTTTCTTTTTTAAAACTTGGCTACTATCCATCTCGAATAATCAACAGCGAGAAAAAATATTTATTGAAAAACCTACTCAAATAAGAAATAGTCTCCCCAAAATTTTGATTCAGCCAATAAGAGATTCATCTTGACCAAAACAAAAACCTGTTTTTTAATCTCTAACAACTACCAACAACTCTTGCACCTTTTGCAAAAGTGTCCGAGCAAAAATTAGTAACTGTGGAATCGACGAATGTGTTAAAGTCGACCCATCTGCAAAGTGGAAATTGGGATATATCACAATATATATCCTGAGAACTGATATTATATGAATTACTTAAAGAAGAGAAATAATGAAAATCTTTTATGAGTGAAGTTTTCGTGTCTGAATGTCAATTCTGACACCTTTATTAGGGGTAATAATACTTCTGATCATTTTTCCAAAGAATATCTAATACTCGTTATGGAGATTGCTAGTTACCTTGAAATGGACGTTCATCACTCGTTCCCGCTACTGAAATAGTCTATATATCAATGTATATTTTGTACGTAGTAAAAGTGGTCAGTTTTTAGGAGCTCTTTCTGGTGGATAAATTCTTGGATTAGCCCAGTGATCGTATAAGGGTGTGAAAGCCTTCCCCTAAAATTCAATCCATTGCTTGGATCTCATCAGCGTCTAGCACCATTTTGTGATTTTTGTTCAAGTATGTATCCAATCTTACAAAACCATTTTGTGATTTTTCTTCATTTATGTATCCAATCTTACAAAAGCACCATTTTGTGATTTTTCTTCAAACAGATATCCACTCTTGTAAAAGCTACTCTTGCAAAAGCTAAATATCTTTCCTGAGATTGTATTTAATATCTTTCCTGAGATTGTATCTAAATACAACAAATCCTCTTGCTCACTCTTGTAAAAGCTACTCTTGCAAAAGCTAAATATCTTTCCTGAGATTGTATTTAATATCTTTCCTGAGATTGTATCTGAATACAACAAATCCTCTTGCTCCATGCTTTTGTGTTTGATAAACAAAAGCAAAGAAACAAAATTTGGGAAAATCCATCTTCTACAATGGTAATTGTGTACTCCAGGGCCAGGTAACAAGATACTAGAAATCAAAGATAACAGTGAAATGGTAATTTTGTACTCCAGGGCCAGGTAACAACATACTAGAAATCAAAGATAACAGTGAAAGGCACGAAACTAGATCACAATAGTGCTTACCAACAGCAAGGCTGGCACTAGCAACCAAATACAATTTTATACTACCCGTGTCTTCTCAGAAAGATTGGTTGGGCTTTGATCCTAAATCTAGCAAGCTCAAGGATCAACTTTCTGTTAATTTAGTGTTGATCATCTTCAAATGCTTGGAGTATACACTACCGATGCAAGAGGCTAGAATCAATCAGTTTTCCTTCTAAGAGGGAATCACATACATATAATTGTTTCTTGTTTTAGTATCATAAAAAATCCTCACAAGAACACATCCCATCCTTGAAATGATGCTCGGAGTATACACTACCGACACATCCCATTCTTGAAATGATGCTTCTAATATACATAGAGACTAGGAATCAATCAGTTTTCCTTCTCAGAGGGAATCACATACATATAATTGTCTCTTGTTTTAGTATCACCAAAAATCCTCACAAGAACACATCCCATCCTCGAAATGATGTTTGGAGTATACACTACCGATGCAAGAGGCTAGAGACTAGGAATCAATCAGTTTTCCTTCTCAGAGAGAATCACATACATATAATTGTCTCTTGTTTTAGTATCACCAAAAATCCTCACAAGGACACATCCTATCCGAAACCTTGAAATGATGATACTGACTGGCGTCCCTCACAATAAGTTATCGCCCTGCAATTTTAGAATGAGTTTGGAAGCAGTATGACAATCACTAGTATCACCAAAAATCCTCACAAGAACACATCCTATCCTTGAAACCTTCAAATAATAATACTGACTAGCGTCCCTCACAATAAGTTATCGCCCTGCAATTTTAGAAATGAGTTTGGAAGCAGTATGACAATCACCACAAACACGAAGATTCTTGATGATTCAAATAGGCGTTCACCCAGGAATACTAATAAGCCTAAACACAATTGCCAGTTTCTCACTATGATAGGATAGAAAAATTTCCTTCTGCTCATCCTCTACATCATGCAGAACAAAGTTTATATCGGGCACATACCCTGCCTCCTTCATCAGCTTGGTTAATTCTTCCAGCTTCTCTTAGATCACTTTTATTTGTGGATGCCTTCTGTCTCTGACAGTGAAACTATGCACCCTAACTTTGACCTTAATCCAGCTGAGTCTTGGTTCCTTTTTCAGTCCTTTCTCTTTCCTCTTTTTCTCCGCATTTGCAAGGCAATCCACCTGCCAGTTGTAGCATATATATTGGACCAAATCACATACGCTGGAGCATCTTCTGGTTCCAACTTGAAAATATGTTCTGCTGCCCGTTTCCCTAAATCCACATTTCCATGGATTCTACAGGCAGACAGCAAGGTCCGCCATACCAAAGCATTTGGTTCACACATACGCCGGAGCATCTTCTGGTTCCAACTTGAGAATATGATATGTTGCCCGTTCCCTAAATCCACATTGCCACGGATTCTACAGGCAGGCAGCAAGGTCCGCCATGCCAAAGCATTTGGTTCAAACAACATTTTATAAATAAAATCTTCAGCTTCATTCAATTGCCCAGCACGGCCAAGAAGGTCAACCATACACACAAAATGCTCCATTGTTAATGTAATACCATAATCTCGATCAATGGAATCGAGCAACCTACGCCCTTCATCATCTAATCGAATACTACTGCAAGCCAACGTAACAGAAACAAAAGTGATATTATTTGGCTTCAGACCTACTTGTTGCATTTGTTCGAAGAGTTGGAGAGCCTCCTGGCCATATCCATGTTGTGCATATCCAGAAATCATTGTGTTCCAAGAGGTAACATCACATTCACATTTTTCGTCAAATAATTTTCGTGCATCTCCCAAACTTCCACACTTTTCATGCATGTCAAAAATGGCATTTCCAACAGAGATATCTGAGTCAAGCCCACTTTGGATAGCAAAAGAATGGATCTGCTTTTCAATTTCCAGGACTGCTAGGTTGGCACAAGCACCAATGATGCTGGCAACAGTAAATTGATCTGGCTTCAAGCCTGCCTGTAGCATTTGGCCAAAGTTTTTCAATGCCTCTTCCCAACACTCATTCTAGGTATATCCTGTAATCATGGCAGTCCATGAAATCAAGTTGCATTCACGCATTTTGTTAAAAACTTTACAAGCAGACTTGTGCTTGCAAACTTTGTAGACATATCAAGAAGAGATGTCGCAACCCAGGTATTGGACTTATAGCCAGTTTTGATATGAAACTGTGGATGCATTCGCCTTGTCCTACATCTGCTAGGCTAGCACATGCCCTGAGAAAACTGGGTAAAGTGAACTCACCTGGTTCTATACCTACAAGCCGCATTTGACAAAATAGTTTCAGGTCCTCCTTGCCATGACCATTCAGCGTGCATCCCGCTATTATTGCATTCCATGAAACAACATCTCTAGCAAACATTCTGTTAAACACATGAAATGCATCAACTGTACTGCTGCACTTTCCATACATGTCAACAAGGTTATTCTGCACAACAGAGTGACTTATGTCAAATCCGGTCCTGATAATATAAGCATGAACCATCTTTCCATGTTTCATGGTTGTTAGGCTGGAATAGGCAAGAAGTATACTTGTGAAGGTATACTCTTCTGCACCCTGATGGCCCAGCCCCCCAACGTTTACAACCGTGTGGAATTTAATGTGTAGTAGTTGGTAACTGTGTCAAAAGTTACAGGACCCTCTCGACCCTTCGGTGATTAACCTTTGGTTAGGGTAGCTGTCGTGTCTATATGTAATGATGTTAACCCTCTGTAGATCTTAACTCTTTTGCAATCTGTTGGTATTGATTGCTGTCCCTCCTCACCGGTTAAGGGACGCCACCTGTCGGTCTTCTTGGTCTGGCCGCTCCCGCCTTTTGACAAACCCTCTTCTCGTTTATTGTCACTTTGTTACTTCGCCGTGCTCGACTCTGAGCTCTTCTCCGTTGTGGTTTGCTGGTGGTTCACTGTGCTCGACTCTGAGCTCTGCTCCGTTGTGGTTTGCTGGTGCCTTCGGGCTTTTCTCTGCTCTGTGCGTGAACTTTCTATAAAGGTGATAACCCTGTTGGTTCCCTGTTCTGCGCGATGGTAGGTTTGTTGTTCCTATGGACAATTTCTGTCACATGGGTTGTTTCTCGGCTCTGATAACTAGTTGGCTTGTGACTGTGACAGGGTATCCTCCAGTTCTGCGCTTCCGGCTCGGTCCGTTCGTCCTCACCTCCAAAGGTATGCAATGATTCTATGCTTTACTCTGTCTTCACACCTGTTATAGTCTCTTACAGTTTCGCTCCTTGTCTCAGGCTCTGTTTGTCGGGTTCGGTTTTACTGAGTCGCCTTATCAACTACAGGTAAGAACTGTTGGGTTTCATGGCTTGTTTCTTCCGTTGTTTAAGCTCGTCTTTCGTTTCCGGCTCTGCACTAACCCTCATCCACCTCCACTTGCAGGTTGTTAAGGTGGCTGGCCGTCGAGGGTTTGCTCACTCTCAGTCTCCGGTCAATCAGTTCGAAACCCACCCAGTCTCATATAACGGGTAGGGTCTTTCCGACCACAATTCAGTTGTTAGGTTATGGAGGTTCTGATGTTCTGGGTTCTGATTCCGTTATGGTTGCAGTCACTTGAGTCGTAGATGGACTGCGCTCCTTTCTGTCTTTTGTGGCTCGTATGGCCTGTTCTATTGTATTTAGTTTAAATGGCTACGTTTGTAAAAGAGTTTGTTTTTCGGCGAGTGTTATCTGCTCAGAAATCTCGTGGTGTGCTCTGGCTTGTAATGGACGGTGATTATTTAATGAATTAAACCAAATTGTTTTTTTTTCACTTGCTTTCTGTACTGGTATTATCGTATAAATGAGATGAAAGTATTGTATTTTTGTTACCTGGTCGTTTGTTAGCGACTGTTGAATGGTTCTTCTCTTCTTGCTAGAATTGATTACCTGTAGCAACACCTTTCTCTCCTCGTTTTCTGTTACAGCTTGATATCTTGTCGCTTCAAATGCTTTTTAATCACAACAAAAAGAAATATGAAATACTTATGAAATAATTAACAATGGACCATTAGTTGGCAAGGCAAAAGTTCTGTTTGTTTTTATTAGAGAGGATGGTTTCACTGTTCGTTTCTTCGTGCCGGAGGTTCTCTCTCCTGTAGCTATTTTTTCCTTTGTTTTTAATACTTGGAAAGCATAACTACTTCCTTTTTCAGTTGAACTGTTCAACCAGAATTATCCAACTGCTACCCAGTTTCTTTTTACAAAAATGATAACTATCTGTTAATTATTTCCTAAACTAAAACAATTACAACAGTAATTCTATGGTCTCTAACGGCCTTTTGGAAAAATGAAAACAAATAATAAAGAAAACCCAAAAAAAAACGACAAGTCTAATAACCTGTCTAGCTATGCATGTAGTCTTCGGCTGGTTCTTGTTTTCTCTATGAGAAAGTCAACCACCTTCTATCTCCTCGGAGCTGGATGCTCCTGCATCAGGCTCCCGGGGTGGCCAAACCTCATGGCTCCGTTCCATGAGGTCGTCAACAGAATAGCCTGCTTTCTGTATCTGCGTTACGTTGAGCCACGAACTGTCCTCTATCGGACGGTCCTTCCACTTGATCAAGTATCGCAGATATTCTTTCCTGCGTGTGCGCCTAGCTACCTGTGTGTCAATAATCCTCTCGATCTCAAGGGGTTGTGTCGTTGGCATCTGTCTCATCCATGAACTTTCCTCACAACTGGTGTCCCGCGGTGGCTTCGCTGCTGCATTGTCTTCCAGATCAGCGACATAAGGGAACAGATCTGCCACGTTAAAAATGGGAGAAATACCGATCCCTGGTGGCAACTGTACCTCATAGGCATTTGCAGAAAACTTGCGAATGATTTTGCAGGGACCGATCTTTTTATATTTTAACTTGCTGTACTCCCGTTTTGGAAACCGCTCCTTACGTAAATACGCAAGGACTTCATCTCCAACGTTGAACTGAACTTCCCGACGCTTTGAATCAGCTCGCTGCTTATACTTCTGACTGCTGTGCTGTAATTTCAGCTTTACTTGCTCATGTAAGTTGCTCATTGCTTGGGCGAAATCTTCCCCATCAGCACTTCGTTTTTCGAGCTTCCCCAAATCTCGTAATTCATGCACTCCGCGTGGATGCATGCCGTACAAAATCTGGAAGGGACTATAACCGGTGCTGCGATTAGGTGAATCATTATATGCGAATTCCGCCTGAGCTAGTACACGGTCCCACGTCCGTGAATTCTCGCCTATTAAGCTCCGGAGCAAATTCCCCAGACTCCTGTTTACCACTTCAGTTTGGCCATCAGTTTGCGGGTGGTAAGCGGAGCTGAACTGTAACTGGGTGTTCAACTTTTTCCACAGGGTTCGCCAAAAATGACCGGTGAACTTTACGTCCCTGTTGGAGATGATGGACCGTGGAAGTCCATGTAGTCGAACGATCTCAGTAAAAAACAGATGTGCTACATAAGTAGCATCACTGGTTTTCTTGCAAGATACAAAGTGCGCCATCTTTGAAAATCGATCTACCACTACCATTACTGAATCGAAACCCCGCTGTGTCTTAGGCAAGCCCAGAACTAAATCCATGCTGACGAAGTCCCATGGTCGGCTCGGAATGGGTAATGGTAAATAAAGACCTGTATTCTGACTGTGCCCCTTTGCCAGTTGACAAACCTTGCACCTACTTACGTACCTTTGTACATCCCGTTGCAACTTTGGCCAAAAATAGAAATGTCGTACCTGTGCAATTGTCTTATCTATACCAAAGTGTCCAGTCAGACCCCCACTGTGTTTTTCCTGAATAATGTTCTCTCGCATAGAGCAGTTGGGAATACATAACTGTCCCCCCTTAAACAGCAACCCTTCCTGTAAATTGTAGTCCAACCACAGGCTACTGTTTCTCAACAGAGGGTTTTGGCAAGCCTCATAGGCCTCCTTAAAATCTGCATCTGTTTGATACAGTTCCCTTAGGTGCTCAAAGCCTAAAACCTGCATCGTACTTTCCTGTAAGAGTAGGGTCCTCCTACTTAGCGCATCTGCCACCTTGTTCGCTTGCCCACTAATATGTTTCAGTACAAACGTGAAATTCTGCAGGTACTCAACCCATGCTGCATGCTTATGGTTCAATTTATGTTGCTGCATAATGTACTGTAATGCAGAGTTATCCGTAAATAAAACAAATTCATTACCTAACAGATAATGTCTCCAATGCTTTAACGCTTGTATAATTGCGTAGAACTCTTTGTATAGGTTGAGTATTTCTGTCTACTCTCGTTCAGCTTTTCACTGAAATATGCGACTGGTTTATCCTCCCGACTAAGTACTACCCCAATGGCTGTACCACTGGCATCACAACGAACTTGAAAGAGTTTGTTGAAGTCAGGCAGCCTCAATATCGGCCTTTCGGTAATCTTCCTTTTCAAAATCTGAAAACCACTTTCCGCTGCTTTAGTCCAGTGAAAAGGCTGATTTGCCTTCTTGATCGTAGCCAGCATAGGTGCGCAGATCTCACTGAAATTCCTAATGAATTTCCTGTAAAAACTTGCTAGTCCGTGGAAACTTCGGACTTCAAATAAACTTCTTGGAGAAGGCCAGCTAACTATAGCTGCCACCTTTTCTGGGTCCATCTTCAGTTCATTTTCCGCAATTACAAAACCCAGATACACTAACTCCCGCTGAAAAAAGGTACACTTTTTCAGATTGATTAGCAACTTATTTTGCTGCAGCTTCCTCAACACACTTCGAACATGCCTGAAATGTTCTTCCTTAGTTTTACTAAAAATCAGAATGTCATCCAGGTAAACTATTACGAACTTCCCAATGAATTCCTTCAGCACCTCATTCATCAAGCGCATGAACGTACTAGGAGCATTGCTCAACCCAAATGGCATCACCAGCCACTCATATAGGCCTTCATTCGTCTTGAAAGCTGTCTTCCACTCATCTCCTTCCCGAATTCGAATCTGGTGATATCCACTCTTCAAGTCAATCTTCGAGAAATAAGCCGCCCCACTCAAATAGTCCATCATATCGTCCATTCTCGGCAAGGGAAACCTGTACCTAACAGTAATTTTGTTAATGGCTCTAGAATCCGTGCACATTCGCCATTCTCCTCCTTTCTTTGGAGCCAAAATGGTCGGTACTGCACAGGGGCTCATGCTTTCTCTAATCAATCCCTTATCTAACAACTCCTGGACCTGCTTTCTAATTTCTTCATGGTCCTTAGGGCTCATACGATAAGCTGCTTTATTTGGCAGACTTGCCCCTGGTATAAAGTCAATACAGTGACTAATACCTCTCCTGGGGGGTAGTTCATCCGAAAGGTCATCCACCACGATGTCTCCAAATTCCTGCAACATATTTTGGATTTCCTCGGGAAAATCTAAAATCTGTGTATGCAGTATCACTGCCTTTGGCATTCTTATGACAGCAAAATTTACATCACTGTCCCCCATCTATTTTATAAAATCTTTTCCGCCCATCAACAATGCTTTTACCCCACTGGTTTCGGCTGCACTTTCCTCTTTGATGGGTACAAGCGTGTGCTTGATCCCATCTTTGACAAACTTATAGCAGTTTGTTTTCCCGTCATGAACTGTGCTTCTGTCAAACTGCCAGGGTCGTCCTAGTAGTATATGATAGACATCCATTGGCATAACATCGCAGATGATTTTATCCTTATACCTGCCTATCTGAAACTCCACCTCACACTGTTCATCAACTAACAGTTGATGTCCTTTCTGCAGCCATGACACTTTGTAGGGAGTGGGGTGCTTCAACTTTTTCAATCCCAGTTTCTCTACCATCTCTACAGCCACTAAATTGTCGGTACTTCCACTGTCGATGATCAGCTTACAGCACTTACCCTGTGACTTGCAAACTGTTCGGAACAAAGCCTTTCGCTGGTCAGGTTCAGCAATTTCTTTTGCTAGTTTCAACAGCACCTTATTCAACACCAAAGCTTCACCTGTCTCTGGTGCGTTCTCCACTTCCTGAGGTGTTGCCTCAGCATCCTCTGGCTGAGCAACATAAGCTCCTCTTCCACCTACCGGTTCACCTTCAGGACAGTCATAAGACTTGTGTCCCCACTTGTGGCAACGATAGCACTGGACAGTTCCCCTGCCCCGACCTTTTCCTCGCCCTCGCTGAGCCGGTCGTCCTCCTCTAGTGCTGTTGTCCTTCTCTGCTGTGCCAGCAGACTTAGAACTGCTGCCTTCTTCACTTGAACCTGCACCTCTGCCTCTGCCAAAAACCTTACATTTTCCCCTGCCAGTTCCGCCTCCTCTCCTGGCATTTTGTTTCCTGCTAATTTTCTCCTCCGCTTTTAGTGCAAACTGGTAAGCTTCATCCAAAGTTCTGGGTGAGAGGATACCGATTTCATCCAGTATTTCCCCCCTCAACCCATTCACAAATCTGGTTGTTTTTTCTGAGGTATCTTCCACATACCCTGCTTGCAGATTCAACTTATAGAATTCTTCTGTAAATTCCTTAACAGTCATCCCTCTTTGCTTCAAGTTCTGCACCTGTCTATACAACATGATCTGATAGTCTTTCGGCAGAAACTTCTCCTTCAGTTTTGCCTCCATCCTGGCCCACTTCTTTATAGGTTGTTTGTGTAGCCTTTTCCTTTCCGCCTTAATGCTGTCCCACCACAAGGACGCATGTCCTTTCAACTTGGTGGCGGCGAACTTCACCTGTTTGTCCTCACTGGTTTCCTCAAACTCAAAATATTTATTTACTTCACTCAACCAATCCAGTAACACATCTGCAAACAAACTTCCGTCATAAGTGGGTAGTTCATGCTTTGGCTTATGACTGGACAGCAAAACTGACTTTAATAACTGGAATTCCGGTGTCACCCCTTCAAACTCGTCTTCTGGTTCTGCCACATCTTCATCACTATCATCTGCTGGATCTCTCCTTCCCCCAGCTTCTACTACTGCCAATCTTTCACGCAAAACGCGAATCTCCTCACGGAGTCCCTCTTCTGCTATCCTCCGGACCGCTCTTCCTCTTCTGCCAACCTCCATTTTCTCCTATTCGCCAACTTGGCTCTGATACCACTTTTGATGGCCCAGCCCCCCAACGTTTACAACCGTGTGGAATTTAATGTGTAGTAGTTGGTAACTGTGTCAAAAGTTACAGGCCCCTCTCGACCCTTCGGTGATTAACCTTTGGTTAGGGTAGCTGTCGTGTCTATATGTAATGATGTTAACCCTCCGTAGATCTTAACTCTTTTGCAATCTGTTGGTATTGATTGCTGTCCCTCCTCACCAGTTAAGGGACGCCACCTGTCGGTCTTCTTGGTCTGGCCGCTCCCGCCTTTTGACAAACCCTCTTCTCGTTTATTGTCACTTTGTTACTCCGCCGTGCTTGACTCTGAGCTCTGCTCCGTTGTGGTTTGCTGGTGGTTCACTGTGCTCGACTCTGAGCTCTGCTCCGTTGTGGTTTGCTGGTGCCTTCGGGCTTTTCTCTGCTTTGTGCGTGAACTTTCTATGAAGGCGATAACCCTGTTGGTTCCCTGTTCTGTGCGATGGTAGGTTTGTTGTTCCTATGCACAATTTTTGTCACATGGGTTGTTTCTCGGCTCTGATAACTAGTTGGCTTGTGACTGTGACAGGGTATCCTCCAGTTCTGCGCTTCCGGCTCGGTCCGTTCGTCCTCGCCTCCAAAGGTATGCAATGATTCTATGCTTTACTCTGTCTTCACACCTGTTACAGTCTCTTACAGTTCCGCTCCTTGTCTCAGGCTCTGTTTGTCGGGTTCGGTTTTACTGAGTCGCCTTATCAACTACAGGTAAGAACTGTTGGGTTTCATGGCTTGTTTCGTCCGTTGTTTAAGCTCGTCTTTCGTTTCCGGCTCTGCACTAACCCTCATCCACCTCCACTTGCAGGTTGTTAAGGTGGCTGGCCGCCGAGGGTTTGCTCACTCTCAGTCTCCGGTCAATCAGTTCGAAACCCACCCAATCTCATATAACGGGTAGGGTCTTTCCGACCACAATTCAGTTGTTAGGTTATGGAGGTTCTGATGTTCTGGGTTCTGATTCCGTTATGGTTGCAGTCACTTGAGTAGTAGATGGACTGCGCTCCTTTCTGTCTTTTGTGGCTCGTATGGCCTGTTCTGTTATATTTAGTTTAGATGACTACGTTTGTAAAAGAGTTTGTTTTTTGGCGAGTGCTATCTGCTCAGAAATCTCGTGGTGTGCTCTGGTCTGGCTTGTAATGGACGGTGATTATTTAATGAATTAAACCAAATTGTTTTTTTTCACTTGCTTTCTGTACTGGTATTATCGTATAAATGAGATGAAAGTATTGTATTTTTGTTACCTGGTCGTTTGTTGGCGACTGTTGAATGGTTCTTCTCTTCTTGCTGGAATTGATTACCAGTAGCAACACCTTTCTCTCCTCGTTTTCTGTTACAGCTTGATATCTTGTCGCTTCAAATGCTTTTTAATCACAACAGAAAGAAATATGAAATACTTATGAAATAATTAACAATGGACCATTAGTTGGCAAGGCAAAAGTTCTGTTTGTTTTTATTAGAGAGGATTGTTTCACTGTTCGTTTCTTCGTGCCGGAGGTTCTCTCTCCTGTACCTATTTTTTCCTTTGTTTTTAATACTGGGAAAGCATAATTGCTCCCTTTTTCAGTTGAACTGTTCAACCAGAATTATCCAACTGCTTCCTTTTTCAGTTGAACTGTTCAACCAGAATTATCCAACTGCTACCCAGTTTTTTTTTACAAAAAGGATAACTATCTGTTAATTATTTCCTAAACTAAAACAATTACAACAGTAATTCTACGGTCTCTAACGGCCTTTTGGAAAAATGAAAACAAATAATAAAGAAAACCCAAAAAAAACGACAAGTCTAATAACCTGTCCAGCTATGCATGTAGTATTCGGGAATTCGGCTGGTTCACGAGACAGTCAACCACCTTTTGTCTCCTCGAAGCTGGATGCTCCTGCATCACACCCATTCCTGTCCCGAACATTTCACAAGAGAGTTTCAAAGCCTCCTTGCCATGCTCGTGTTGGGCATATCCAGCAATCATTGCAGTCCATGACAGTACATTTCGTATAGGCATTTCATCAAACATTTGGCGACAATGGTGCAACATTCCACATTTACAATACATGTCAACAAGTGTACTTCGTACAAAGACGTCAGACTCAAAGCCAAATTTGGTGATTTTGCAATGAATCGCCATGCCCAGTTTAAGAGCTACTAAACCAGCGCATGCCCTGAGAAAACTTGCAAAAGTGAACTGGTCTGGTTTGAACCCTTCTAATTGCATGTGTTGAAACAGATGTACAACCTCATCACTGTTCCCACTCTGTACACTTCCGGCTATCATTGAATTCCAAGAATCTATATGCCTTTCAGGCATTTTATTGAGCACTCTGGAGGCTGACTCTATACAGCCAAACTTGGCATACATGTCAACAAGAGCATTACCCACGGTGACATCTGAGAATATCCCAATTTTTCCAATATTCCCGTGTGACATCTGAGAATATCCCAATTTTTCCAATATTCCCGTGAATTTGTGAATCAAGTCCCATAATTCCTAGGCTGCCACATGCTCTGAGAACTCTAACAAACATTAATGAGTTTTGCATCGTTCCCAACTCAAGAATTCTACTCTAAACCTGCAATGCCTCCTCTGGTTGCCCATTTTGAGTATATCCTACGATCGTAGCAGTCCATGTGACTACATTCGGCTCGGACATTTGGTCAAATACCTTGCAAAATCCTTCCATGCAGTCACTTTGAGCATACATATCCACAGGAGAAGTACCCGCAGACACGTCTGCCTTGAATCCAGTTTTAACAATGTGGGCATGAACCTGTAAGCCCTGATCTAGAGCTGCTAAACGGGAAGAGAATTCGATAACATACCCTCCATCCTGGAAGCGTTGAGGATTCCAGATGGAAGCTTGAAGTAATTCATTCGTCAATTTTTTTAGGCGTGGTTTACTTAGTTTTCAAATTTGTGGGAATAGCGAAAAATTGCCGAAATCTCGAGGAGGAGGAGGTGGACGAGTCCTTTGATTAAAAAAATTATATGAGAAATATTTGAATGGAGTTTTTAAAAGTGAAAATGGATTCAGTGTCGAGGAGGAGGAGGTGGACGAGTCTTTTGATTAAAAAAATTACATGAGAAATATTTGAATGGAGTTTTTAAAAGTGAAAATGGATTCAGTGTCATCAAAAATTTCTGAGACACCTAAAATCTTAAGGTTTAACAAAGATAACTTAAATTTACAAAAATTCCTGCGAGATTTTATCAAAATTTTAAACAGAATGTCCATAATTTCCCAGGGAAATTTGAAGGTTGGGTACATTATAGCTTTTTTAATTGCTCCAAAAAATAAATGGCTCCTATTGGTTGGTGTGTATTTAACACGTGTCAAATTTTTTATTGCTCCACGAAAATAGATTGGTCCTATTGGTTGGGGTAAACAGATGGGCCCCCTATTGACAGGGGGTGAATAGTGTGTCCAGAGATTTTTTTTATAAAAACAGTGTAAAGATGGACTTCTACTTTGAGAACTTCTTGGAGTAGAGAGATTGGCGCATTGTTTGACCATAGTATACATTTCGCCACTAGGTACATGCTCTTTGCATTCCTCTAGGCCAATTCAGAGTAGGTTTTCATAGATTTCGGGTAGAGACGGACCACCAGGTTGATAGACCAGATAGAATCTTCCAGGTATGTCATTTACAGGAAGTAGAGACCGAGGTGCACTTCATTTTTGAATGCCCTGTCTACTACGAGATCAGAGGAGGGTTCTATAGTTGGTTCAGAGATTCTCGGGCCCTCGTTGATGTTTTCAGGTATCTAGATCGGAGATGTTTGTCCTTACGTAGAAGGAGGCTCTCAGGTTCCGGAAATGGTCATACATGAATGACTTACTTAACGCAGTTGAATCCCAAAATGATATCTAATATAATGCACTACGTAAACCCCCTAATACTTAAATTCAAAAAGAGTGAATGGATCTCTACTTGAATGGTTCATGAGGCACAATACTTGATAAGGTTTTGCAAATGGGGTAGCAAGCTAAGGGGGTTTGTTTGTGGGAAAAACTCCACAGTTAAGCGCGCTTGAGCCAGAGGCAATCTGGAATGGGTGACCTCCCGGGAAGTCTTGGTTACCGGGTGCAAGCCCCGAAAGTGATGATTGATGCTATGTGATTCATTTCACTAGTTTCAATCCCACTTCCCCGATGTAATGAGTGCTAAGTGAACTATTCAAAAATCATGAGAAATTAGTCAATTACGACTACCTCTCATGGAAATGGTCATACGTGAATGACTTACTTAACGCAGTTGAATCCCAAAATGATATCTAATATAATGCACTACGTAAACCCCCTAATACTTAAATTCAAAAAGAGTGAAGGGATCTCTGTTTGAATGGTTCATGAGGCACAATACTTGTTAAGGTTTTGCAAATGGGGTAGCAAGCTAAATAGGCTTGATTGTGGGGAAAACTTCACAGTTAAGCGCGCTTGAGCTAAAGGCGATCTGGGATGAGTGACCTCCCAAGAGTCCTGGTTACTGGGTGCAAGCCCCGGAAGTGATGATTGACGCTATGTGATTCATTTCACTAGTTTCAATCCCACTTCTTCACCCCCGTGAGCATCACCCGATGCAATGGGTGCTACGTAAACTATTCAAAAATCATGAGAAATTAGTCAGTTACGACTAACTCTCATGGAAATGGTCATACGTGAATGACTTACTTAACGCAGTTGAATCCCAAAATGATATCTAATATAATGCACTACGTAAACCCCCTAATACTTAAATTCAAAAAGAGTGAAGGGATCTCTGTTTGAATGGTTCATGAGGCACAATACTTGTTAAGGTTTTGCAAATGGGGTAGCAAGCTAAATAGGCTTGATTGTGGGGAAAACTTCACAGTTAAGCGCGCTTGAGCTAAAGGCGATCTGGGATGAGTGACCTCCCAAGAGTCCTGGTTACTGGGTGCAAGCCCCGGAAGTGATGATTGACGCTATGTGATTCATTTCACTAGTTTCAATCCCACTTCTTCACCCCCGTGAGCATCACCCGATGCAATGAGTGCTAAGTAAACTATTCAAAAATCATGAGAAATTAGTCAGTTACGACTACCTCTCATGGAAATCGTCATACGTGAATGACTTAAATAACGCAGTTGAATCACAAAATGATATCTAATATAATGCACTGCGTAAACCCCCATACTTAAATTCAAAAAGAGTCAAGGGATTTCTACTTGAATGGTTCATGAGGCACAATACTTGCTAAGGTTTTGCAAATGGGGTAGCAAGCTAAGTGGGCTTGATTGTGGGAAAAACTCCACAGTTAAGCGCGCTTGAGCCAGAGGAGTTCTGGGATGGGTGACCTCCTGGGAAGTCCTGGTTACCGGGTGCAAGCCCCGGAATTGATGATTGATGCTATGTGATTCATTCTCCACATTTCACTAGTTTCAATCCCACTTCTTCACCCCTGTGAGCATCACCCGATGCAATGAGTGCTAAGTGAACTATTCAAAAATCATGAGAAATTAGTCAGTTACGACTACCTCTCATGGAAATGGTCATACGTGAATGACTTACTTAACGCAGTTGAATCCCAAAATGCTATCTAAGATTGATTGATGTCGTTACATATCCAAACTATAGATCAATGAGGATCTGTGGGACCTCACCCCGCCACATGAGACCCTAGCTGCAGATCTGTGTCAGATCCATTCCTAGGAGATAGGCTAGGTCCTCTAGAATTCAGCAGCGCCCGAAGTCCCCCAAGTAGTGATTTAGTGGACAGTTCGCACTTTCCACTGGCTCTTCATCGGCCCAACAGACTTTGTTGAGTTTCTTTAGTGTTCTTCATTCAACCTCGAATGTTAGGAGAGATGGGTCTAATCCTCAAACCTATTAACTCTTTGATCTTCTCCGCCAAGGCCAAATGTTGATTTACTTCATGCATTGTATCTTTTTTTTAGGAGACCATTTGGTTCTCCCGCTTTGTATGGACATCATTGTATGCAATAGTCCCTTTGACCTACTTTGTGGTCATTAGTTGGACATAAATATAATTATTGTAGAGAATTCCTTGTAGATTCAAATTTCATATTATAATATGTTAAAACAATTGATTTGAATCTATTTTACTCGTCAGCGGAAACAATAAAAGATCGATGAAATCACGAAGCATATAAGAGAAAAAATTCAATCACACATAACACAATGATTTTATGGGGAAAGCCATAACTAAAAACCCCTGCTATCTGTGTATTGTGTTAATCAAAAAATATGAGAAGACTACAATGTTTTTCTCAAGCCCGAGCAACCTCTGCACTATCTCTATCTATCTCACTACCAACAAAAGCACAAGCTTCTCTTGACACACCTTTCTCTCACAAGCTCCACGCACAAACTTGTGCTTCCTATTGCTTGGTATCACCAACTCATGCTCATCAAAACAATGATTAAATGTGTGCCTTCATTCCTCCTTTTAAAGGCATTTCAAATGCTTAAAATTAGTGATTTTTATAATTAATGAATTATTTATTTTAGGCCTTCTTCTGACTGCATGTACTATTTGTTTAATTTAGATGATTTTACAACTGATAGTACATTGTCCTCGAACTCTAATATCAACTAGGTCTTTCCCTGTTCTGACATGCATGAGTTAATTATGAGTGAATCTTGAGTTTACTAGTTGGTCACTGCAGGTTACACCCCACTACTGGACCTCCCACTAATTCCTCTGTCAATTAGAACTAGTTTAATTGACTTTAACTCAGTGAGCTTGAATTAAATAATTACAACTCAAAATAAACTCAACTAGTGCTCCTAATTGTAGGAGACATTCTACATGACTCTAATTAGACCCTCAACTCGAATTAATTGAGCCAACCAAGCCAAATTAACTTAGTTAACTATTACAAGTTGTCATGAGATGTAGAACAATTATAATTTAACTCCCAATTTAATTAAAGGACAAATTAAATCAATTTTTTTTCTTGATATTATTTTTAGCATTTCTTGTTGTTGAGCACTCCCTCTCAAGAAGAAAGGAATTCAATTGTATCCCAATCAGATACCTTTGGAATGTTATGCATGGAATTCTTGTCACTGTTGTTGTTGCTACGGTAACATCTGCAACCAAAAAGTAGCCAAACAAAATAAATTGAATCAATTGTGTCTCCAATTGTCTACTGGGAAAAAAATTGCGCGGCTATTGATTTTGCTACTAAGCCTCCTGCTATTGTGTCAACATTATTCTGCACTTCTCAATATCTCACTAACACTGATCCTCCTGATACTAAATATTGTGGGCCCTCGTAGCAAGGTAATGATCCATGAGACAAACACACCTCAATGAACCCTACCCAAATTTCTGCAATTCTTGGGACTATTGCTTCACATCACCCCACCTCACACCAGGTTGAATGAAGAACACTAAAGAAACTCAACAAAGTATATTGGCCTGATGAAGTCAGTGTTAGATATCATTTTGGGATTCAACTACGTTAAGTAAGTCATTCACATATGACCATCTCCATGAGAGGTAGTCACAACTGACTAATTTCTCATGATTTTTGAATAGTTCACTTAGCACTCATTGCATCGGGTGATGCTCACAGGGGTGAAGAAGTGGGATTGAAACTAGTGAAATGAATCACATAGCATTAATCATCACTTCCGAGGCTTGCACCGGTAACCAGGACTTCCCAGGAGGTCACCCATCCCAGATCGCATCTGGCTCAAGTGTGCTTAATTGTGGAGTTTTCCCCACAATCAAGCCCACTTAGCTTGCTACCCCATTTGCAAAACCTTAGCAAGTATTGTGCCTCATGAACCATTCAAGTATAGATCCCTTCACTCTTTTTGAATTTAAGTATTACGGGGTTTATACAGTGCATTATATTAGATATCATTTTGGGATTCAACTACGTTAAGTAAGTCATTCACGTATGATCATTTCCATGAGAGGTAGTCGTAACTGACTAATTTCTCATGATTTTTTAATAGTTCACTTAACACTCATTGCATCAGGTGATGCTCACATGGGTGAAGAAGTGGAATTGAAACTAGTGAAATAAATCACAAAGCTTCAATCATCACTTCTGGGGCTTGCACCCGGTAACCAGGACTTCCTGGGAGATCACCCATCCCAGATCGCCTCTGGCTCAAGCACGCTTAACTGTGGAGTTTTCCCCACAATCAAACCCACTTAGCTTGCTACCCCATTTGCAAAACCTTAGCAAGTATTGTGCCCTCATGAACCATTCAAGTAGAGATCCCTTCACTCTTTTTGAATTTAAGTATTAGGGGGTTTACGCAGTGCATTATATTAGATATCATTTTGGGATTCAACTACGTTAAGTAAGTCATTCACATATGATTCTTTGTCCTTTTGGTCTCACACCCCAACTTCTGGCTCTAGAACTCGACTCTCCAACAAATTTCAAATCTCCTCTCAAACTTTGCATTGCCTGAGCGTGGCTCTACACTACCCAACGTGGCTCTCCGCTGCCTCTTTTGGATCTCTCTCTGCCTCCTCTACAATGTATCCTTGGATCATGAAACTCTCCAACCGAAAAACTATCCCTGCCCCTCACTACAAGAAATCTCCTTGATGACCTCTCCGACAACTGTTGCGCTACTCTCTTGAGAAATCGATTTCTTGATCTCACTCGATGTGTCTTCCAAATGCCCATCGATATCATTCTTATAATATTCTCATTGAGTAATCAACGGCCCAAATTAAATTATGGTCAATGGCTCAGATCATATTGACTCAATCTTCGTCTTCTTCTAGAAGATTCACACCCAGTTTTATTAGTACCCTTTAATTATTTTAATTTGTTAAGTTTATACTTAGGCATCCATTAAAAATAATTAATTATTTTAATAAAATTGTCTCCAAGTGGAATTTCCCAAAACGATTTTTGTCTGGGTATTCTGGAATACATGTGTCATAGCCTCCCTGCAAATTTGAGGTTTAGAGCACATCCAATGCTACTAGAAATCAACACTCGCTCTTAGAGAAAAATGTACTCTAGTAATGCAACATGTTGAAGCATCACCGTCACTCTGTAAAATCTCCCTCTGTGTTGTTGATGTCTGACATCACTGCCCACCAACAATTGCGCAATTGTTGCATATGTGTTGTTGTTGACTCTACATGCTGCTACCAACTACATCTGCACTGCAACTCTGTTTTTGCCACTACAACAGAAAACCATCCAAAACACTGAACTAACTGTGTTCAATATGATGCATCTATCATCCAAATTCTAACTGTTGCTAGACCCTGCACTATCGCTGAAGCTTCTACGTTTCTGCTAGACTTTGCATTGTCACTAAAGGTTCTGCGTTGCCTCTGACTCTACGTTGTGCCAACTGCATCACTGCCAACACTAGCTCTGCGCTGCTCAGTATCTAACTACTACTAGCCACTACATTTGTCACTCTGGTACCTAACTGCACCACCTGACACTGGTCCATCCTACTACTACTGATTATGGGCTCCCATAGTAAGGTCTTGATCCAAGAGGTGGACTCCTCAAGGATCCAACCCATTTGTAGTTCTTTCGAACTACAATACTAGATCACCCCACCTCTCCCCTGGAGGTATCTTGGCAATCATGGCAAACTCCTCCTCCTCGATATTTGCAATTGTAGCCCGCGGATCATGTTTCTCGTCCTTGTCCTTCTTTTTGAAAGGATATGGTGTAGCATAGTGATCAGATTCACCACACCGGAAACATTTGATCTTCGTGATCCAGGTGGATGTTGGTGGCCACCCACCTATCCCACTTGGACCCCCACAATTGCCTCTTTCAATTTTTCAGTTTCCGTAATTATAGCACAATTTACTATTTTTAACAGTTTTTCAGGTCCTGAATTTCCGGAGCTGTTTTGAGGCCCTAAACGACAATTTTTGGGAAATCTGAGCACAACATGGCTCCATGGATCAATGTTACTCTTCCCAAAGTTGTAATGCTCAGATATATCTTTCTAATGAGCTATTGTACGCATCAAACGAAGATCGTATGCCAAAGTTACGACCTCGAGAAGTTGATGTACCAACTTACCTAAAACAGGGCCCACAATTTGGCATTTCATCTTCTAGGGTTAGGTTTTGGGATGTTAAGGGTTTTCCATTGTTTCTCAACAATAAATAGGCCTTCGAGCCTCATTGTAACACAGTTTAGAGGCATGTAGCTGCCACATCTCTTCTCAGAGATAAGCTACCATCGCCCTAGCTGGTTTCTTTCCATTTCTGTTTGTAAGCTTATTTTAGTATTTTACAGTAATGAAATGAAGTATTATTTCCGCTGCATATCTGTATTTATGGTTATCTCTGTAATTTTTTGTGTTCCTGTTTAAATCTATATCACTTTGAGACGTCCTTCTTTCGCCTTCGCTACTTCTGTTGCCCCTTTGATGCTAGGACTACATTCTCCTCCTCCTCCTTGGGCTTCATCCCACTACTATTGCCTCTATCAAGTTTTCACTTGACTAAGTCTTGGCTTATCTCTTCATGTTGAAGAGTAGCCCACATCCCTTCCCAATCCGGCAATTTCTCTCTATCCAAAATACTTTGGACAAATACTTGTCATTCTTTTGAGACTGAATTCAAGGCTAGCCTCACCATCTCTGTTGGTTGACGTGTTGATCCTCAAATTCCAATTAATCTCGGACTTCCTGAAGCTTCGATATGAACGAATCAATGTGTTCCCCCTTCTACATCTTTGAAGATCTCATTTTCTCTTCCAAGTACATCTTTCGTTATTTGGAAGATCCTTGATACAACATAGCCAAGGCATCCCACATCTCTTTGGTCGTCCCTTTGCTAGCAATGTGACATATAACGTGATCCCTCACTCCGTTGAGGATCAACTGCTTGGCCTTCGCCATCTCAGCCTTGTGCTTCTTGAGCAAATCTGCATCTGCAGGTTTAGCTACCACACTATCGACATAAGTTTTGAGATTATGCTCATATAGAAGGTAGGAGATCTTAGCCTTCCATATCACATAGTTGGATGCTCCGTCCAATCAATCTTGATCTCTTAGCCCATTAGTTACCATCTTTACCAACAAAAAATTGAATTGCTCCCACTCTCTTTTGAACAACTGTTAGTCTGGCCTACACACTCCCTGTTGGAATTAGTAAATCTGCTCCTCATTACTACTACTCAACAACTGAGAAATAGAATCTTTGGCTTAGAATTCACTGAGGAAGAAATTCCTTCAAAAGGTGTCTTCTTCCTTCTTTTGACATTTTTCTTCCCTAGCAACTACTGCAGAAAACTGCATCCCACCTGAAGACTTCTCAGCGTTGAATCTGTTGATGCGTTGCTCCCTCTACCACTGATAAATCACGAACTATAAATCTTACCTCTCTATCAACTCACTTGGAGAGATATTTTCCACAAGAATCTTTCCCTCTTAGCCTGGATTGCGCAATCCCTTTAGGGATTCAATCTGTTGCCTATGCATCACTTTGATCTCCCTTTTTCTCTTCAATGTTGGGCTCTTCCAATCTACTCTCTTGCTTCACATGTGCTCTGATACCATGTGAAAATTTGGAGACCCAAATCCCTACTATAGCAAACTAATATTACTCCTCCTACTTGTTAATTAATGCAAGTTATTTATTGTGTTAAAATGTAACTATCGAAGTAAAATACGATTGCAGCCTTCACTAATTAAATTATATGTGGAAACATGAACTGAGAAAGAAGAAATAACCACACACAAGATTGACACCATTGTTTTAGACAAACGTCCCCGAGAAAACCCAATGAGGGAAAACTGGTGCAGCAACTGATGGTTTGTATTATTATGTAGTAGTTTCTGAATACAATCTTTGGATGCCTTACTAGCTATCTAATACAGAGAATCTGACTAGGAGAGAAATTAGTGAGAAATACCTCACACTATCACTGGAGATTCAATACTGATCAAGGCCCTCGGTGGCAAGCCCCACACTGCCTTTGCGCTGCCTCTATGTCAGCCTTACGCCATTTAGGGTCACAGCTACTAGGCTCTATGTCACCCTTCTTGTTGGTCGATTTGCCTTTGGAACTTCGATTTTGTATCCTTCCGATCTCACACCCTGGCTTTGGCTCTAGAACTCGACTCTTCGGCAAATTTTGAATCTCCTCTTAGGCTCTGCACTGCCTCAGCGTGGCTCTATGCTACCCAGCGTGGCTCTGCATTGCCTCTTCTGGATCTCTCTCTGCCTCTTCTGCAATGTATCCCCAGATCAGGAAACTCTCCAACCGGAAAACTATCCTTTCCCTTCACTGCAAGAAATCTCCTTAATTACCTCTCCAACAACTAATGCATTGCTCTCTTGAGAAATCGATCTCTTGATCTCACTCGATGTGTCTTCCAAATTCCCATCGAAGTCCTTGTTATAATCTTCTCGTTGAGTAATCAATGACCCAGATTAAATTCTAATCAATGGCTCAGATCATATTGACTCGATCTACGTCTTCTTCTAGAATATTCACACCCAGTTTTATTAATGCCCTTTAATTATTTTAATTTGCTAAGTTTATACTTAGGTATCCATTAAAAATAACTAATTATTTTAATAAAGCTCTCTCCGAGTGGAATTTCCTAAAACGATTTCTAGGTATTATGGAATACATGTGCCCTAGCCTCCCTACAAATTTTGAGGCTTAGAGCACATTCGGTGCTACCAGAAATCAACAATCCCTCTTAGCGAGTAATGTGCTCTAGTAATGCAACATGTTGAAGCATCATCCTAACTCTATAACGTCTCCCTTTGCGTTGCTAATGTCTGACATCACTACCCACCAACTACTATGAAATTTTTGCATTTGTGTTGCTACTGATTCTGCATGTTGCTGCCAACTACATCTCCACTACAACTATGCTATTGCCACTACAACATTTGCAACAAAAAAACATCCAAAGTACTGAACTAACTATGTTTAGTATGATGCATCTATTGTCCGAGTTCTGGCTGTTGCTAGAATTTGCACTGTCACTAAACATTTTACGCTGCTGCTAACTCTGCAATGTGCCAATTGCACTACTTCCAACACTAGCTCTGCGTTGTTCAGTATATGACTGCTACTAGCCACTACACCTATCACTCTGGCACTTGACTGCACCACCTGACACTAGTCCATCCTGTTACTTCTAATTATAGGCTCCCATAGCAAGGTCTTGATCCAAGAGGTGGACTCCTCAAGGATCCTCCTCCTTGATCTTTTCGGTTGCAACTTACAGATCATGTTTCTCATCCTTGTCCTTCTTCTTGAGAGGATACTGCATAGCATAGTGATAAAATTCACCACACTGGAAACATTTGATCTTAAAAACATCCTTCTTCCACCTCCACTGCTCTTGCTACCCCTTTGATGCTAGGTTGTATTCTCCTCCTTTGATGCTAGGTTGTATTCTCCTCCTCCTCCTTAGGCTTCGTCCCACTACTACTACTTCCATCAAGTTTTCACTTGACTAAGTCTCGCGTCATCTCTTCCTGTTGAAGAGTGGCCCACATCCCTTCCCAATCTGTCAATTTCTCTCTACCCAAGATACTCTAGAAAAATACATGTCATTCTCCTGAGATTGAATTTAGGGTTAACCTCACCATATTTGTAGGCTAAGGTGTTGATCCTACATCTTTCAACTGATCTCAGACTTCCTGAAGCTTTGATAGGAATAGATCAATGCATTCCCCCTTCTGCATCCTTACGGATCTCATTTTCTCCTCTAATTACATCTTCCGCTACTTATAAAATCCTTGATACAACGTAGCCAAGACATCCCACATCTCTTTGGTCATCCCTTTGCTAGCAATGTGACATACAATGTGATCCCTCACTTTGTCGAGTATCAACCGCTTGGCCTTTGCCATCTTAGCCTTGTACTTCTTGAGTAGATCTGCATCGGCAAGTTCATCTACCACACTATCGACATAGGTTTTGAGATCATGCTCATCTAGAAGGTAGGAGATCCTAGCCTTTCAAATCACATAGTTGGATGCTCCATCCAATAGACCTTGATCTCTCAACCCATTAGCTCCCATCTTTACCAACAAAAATTCAAACTGCTCCCTCTCTCCTCTGCACCACTGCTAGCCTAGCCTACGCACTTCCTATTGGAGTTAGTAGATCTGCTCCTCACTACCGCTGCTCAACAACTAAGAAATAGAATTTTTAGGCTCAGAATTCACTAAGGAAGAAATTCCCTAAAAAAATGTCTTCTTCCTTATTCTGACGTTTTTATACCCAATAGCTACTATAGAAAACTGTGTCCCACTAGAAGATTGTTCAGCGCCGCTCCCTCTGCCACTGAAAAATCATGAAGTAGAAATCTTACCTCTCTACCAACTCACTCAAAGAGAGATTTTCCTCGAGAATCTTTCCCTCCTGGTCTGGACCGCACAATCCCTCTGGGGATTCGATCTACTGCCTATGCAGCACTTCGAGCTCCCTCCTTCTCTTCAACATTGGCTCTTTCGATATACTCCCTTACTTCTCATGTGCTTTGATACCATGTGAAAATTTGGAGACCCAAAATCCCCACTGTAGCAAACTGATATTACTCCTCCTACTTGTTAATTCATGTAAGTTATTTACTTTGTTACACTGTAAATATCGAAGTAAAATATGAATGCACCTTTCACAATTAAATTATATGTGGAAACAAGAACTAAGCAAGAAGAAATAACCACACACAAGATTGACACCGTTTTTTGGACAAATGTCCTCGGAAAAAACCGAATGCGGGAAAAACGATGCAGTAGTTGAGGGTTTGTATTATTATGAAATAGTTTCTAAATACAATATTTGGATGCCTTACTAGGTATCCGATACAGAGAATCTGACTGGAAGAGAAATTAGTGAGAAATACCTTACACTATCACTGGAGATTGAATATTGATCCAGGATTTGAATGGAAAGCCCCACACTACCTCTGCACTGCCTTTGTGTCAGACTACACAGTTTAGCGTCACAGCTAGTAGGCTCTATGTCACCCTTCTTGTTGGTCAATTTACCTTTGGAACTTTGATTCTCTATCCTTCTAGTCTCATACCTTGGCTTTTGGCTCTAGAACTCAACTCTCCAGCAAATTTTGAATCTCCTCTCAGGATTTGTGCTTCCTCAATGTGGCTCTACACTGCCCAGCGTGGCTTTATGTTGTCTCTTCTAGATATCTCTCTACCTCCTCTGCAATGTATCCCCGGATCAGGAAACTCTCCAATCGGAAAACTATCCCTACCCCTCGCTGTAATAAATCTCCTTGATGGCTTCTTTGGTAACTGTTGCGCTGCTCTCTTGAGAAATTGGTTTCTTGATCTCACTCGATGTGTCTTCCAAATTCCCATTCAAGTCCTTCTTATAATATTCTCATTAAGTAATTAATGGCCCAGATTAAATTCTAATCAATGGCTCAGATCATATTGACTCAATCTCTGTCTTCTTCTAAAAGAGTCACACCCACTTTTATTAATACCCTTTAATTATTTTAATTTCCCAAGTTTATACTTAGGCATCCATTAAAAATAATTAATTATTTTAATAAAAGTATCTCTTGGTGCAATTTCCTAAAATGATTTACGGGTATTCTGGAATACATGTGTCCTAGCCTCCCTACAAATTTTGAGGGTTAGAGCACATTTGATGCTACCAAAAATCAACATCCTCCACAACTTCCCGAGGCTTCTTCTGTGGCTGCATGTTGAGAGGTAATTCATGCTCCCTCTCAACCACCAAGTCTCTAACCTTTACCTTGCTTCGCAAGGTTTTACATGCATGAGCTAAATCTGATCTTCTCATATTGCTACTATTGCTACTATGTTGCTTCTTTCCCACTATTGCTACAACTACTATAATAATGAGTCTGATCTCCCTAGATCCTGAAATACTGATTTCCATAGGGTTGCTCCCTCTGAAACTAGACTCCCTCTAAGTCTCAATATCCCAATGGGGAATACATATGCTCATCAATCTACCAATATCAATTATCAAAACCCATTTTGTGTCACTAGCTCACTGATCTGCCCACTAGCATCATTCTAGCTCCATTAAGAAGTCTACACATAGAGTCTTCTAGATCTGCCCTGAACTAGAGCTCCATCAATCTGCAATTCGAAATTCCCGATCTAATATGAATCCTACTTTGACAGTGATTCCTTCTCTAATACCATGTAGATATTTCTACATATCTAGTTCTAATACCATGTAGAAATTTCTACAAATCTAGCTCTCACACCTTGTAGAAATTTCTACAAACCTAGCTTTGATACCATGTAGAAATTTCTTGTAGATTCAAATTGCATATTGTGTTAGCATTATGATACATGTGTTGTACTTGATGGAAACCCACTTGTAGAAGAACAACTCACTTGTATATGGTAACAAGATGAATCTACAGAAGAGATATCAGATGTGACAGAATGCATGGCAGTTGTTGTGATGAATCTACATGAGAGGTATCAAATGTGATAGAAAGCATGGCAGTTGTGCTTATAGATGTGACAAAATGCAGGGCAGTTCAAAGGAATCAGTTCAAAAGTAATGTATAATGGTAAATCACATTATAACAGGTCTATTCAGAGGGAACAAAGTAATGGTACAAAAGAATATGATGAAGGAACAAAGGACTACAGATCAGAATCAAGAAGTTGAAGAAAAATGACATTTTCAGGTATGTTAAGTTGTATACGCAAGTTCACTGTACACGTGGGTTCACTATACAAAAATAACGTATACGTATGCACACACCTTCATAGAAGAAAAAGCGCGTATGGGATGAAAAATTAAGGAAATTAAGGTGAAAGAATACCAAGAGTCAATACCATGGTATTAGTCCACAATATTGAGTAGAGTAACAGTTATTTGATCCTGTCTAAGAATACCACAGGCTCTAAGTGTTGTTTTGATCTGAGGTATTGAGAAAGGCTAAAACTATATAAGGAGGAGAAGATCAAAGGGCTAAGTGTAGAAATAATGAATATCTTATGAAGTATTAGATCAAAAGAAAATATGCATGTTATGGGTTTCTAATGCTTTGCTTGATCTGAACTAAGTATGCACCTGAGTGTTTGATGATGGATGAGATCTAATGATGGATCATGATCATAATAACTTATCATTATGTGATCTGATAATGGATAGGCTAGATCTGAT
>APFE030869103.1:51469-163429 GCA_000404065.3 Pinus taeda | reverse complement strand
TCAATTTCCCGGGGTCGTAACTTTGGCATACGATCTCCGTTTGACCCGTATGATAGCTCGTTAGAAAGATCTATCCGAAAACTACCACTTTGGGAAGGGAAACATCAA
This sequence comes from Pinus taeda, assembly GCA_000404065.3. Classification (NCBI taxonomy): domain Eukaryota; kingdom Viridiplantae; phylum Streptophyta; class Pinopsida; order Pinales; family Pinaceae; genus Pinus; species Pinus taeda. Next base: position 163,321 of record APFE030869103.1, on the reverse strand, counting down.
TCCATGGACCCATGTTGCCCCCAGATTTCCCAAAAAAACTTCGTTTGGGGCCTCAAAACAACTCCAGAAGTTCAGGACCCGAAAAACTGCTAAAAATAGTAAACTGTGCTACAATTTAGGAAACTGAAAAAGCTGAAAGAGACAATTGCGGGGGTCCAAATGGGATAGGTGGGTGGCCACCAACATCCACCTGGATCAATCAGTGAAGATTTCTAGATGAGCACAATCACTATGCACTAGTATGTCATTGGTCTTGCTGCACTCAAGATCATGATGCACATGCTATATGACGAGTTGGAAAAAGGCACCAAATTAGTGTACCGAGATGAAATGGAGGCAAGAGTTCACTTTCAGAAGGATATTACCATGACGTACGTAGACACCATAGTATACTACCAAGCTTGGCATAAATTAGCCACCATCAATCACCAAGAGGATGTCGATAAGTTAGTCTTCCCACAACTTTTTGAGTCTCAGTGATGCCTTGTATGGCTTACTCAATCCCATTTTTGTCTCACATGGGTACATGTGTAGATTGTATTGTAAACATGTTGTAAAGTGAAAGACCAAGTGTCAAAAGTAGAATGTAAATAGTCATGTGTAAGTTGAAGAGTCATGAGGGTAGGCTAAGAGTCATAAAGGGGAGCGTTAAGGGTCACCCCACCGTTTTCTATATATACAACCTCATAACTCATTGAATGAGTTTCTGGGATCCAAGCTTCTGATAAGTATAACTTAGCGAAAGATTCAAGTCTATTGTAACGAGCCTTGGCTTCTCCACAATGCAGATCAAGTACATCTCTTTGGAGGAGCACGCACAATGCATGGAACGTTCCACTATTGGGGCTAGTGGCTTTCATGGTTGTATGTATGATTGGATCTTTCACTCTTTTAATATAAAAGAGACAACATGTTTCATGCATATATTATTATTGTAGTTAAATTATTCTAGTTACTCTAATGATGTATGTAGTCATAATTTATGCATGCATGTATAGACTATTCTGTACATGTTTATATGAATCTTATCAAAGCGTGTTGTTGGTATAACTTATCACTTTGGGAGTGTCAACTATTCTACTTTCCATCTCGTGATGTCTTTGATCTTTTTTGTTCCCTTTCAAGTTGCGTGCCATCACAAGCTTCTAAGGGGCTCACTCTTCTCCCCTTTCATGTGTTAGAGCCTTTCATGCACCTTCCCTAACTTTCCGCAACGTCACGACCTTGCCTCCAACAAGGACATCTTACTTACCTCTATGCGCAACCACCGTCAAGGTGATTCTGTACTACCCACTGCTGGGAATCATACTCGAAATGGCCGGAGTTATAGTTGTGACTTCTTACCAGGGAGATCCCTTGACATGTTGACTTGTCCAGCACTGTCAACATTTCTGGTGCTAGAAGAAGGGCCAAATGACAAGCTGACTCCTCGCAATATATTTTGAATCTTCGCACATCTATCGTGGAGTTTGTTGCAGTTCACCCTGTGAAATGTTTGTCCAATGAACAAATCTTTGATGTCAAGAGGGAGTTTTGGCATGACTTGTTAGAAATCATATATGATGGTGAAGGCGAAGTGGTTGGGCTTGAGCACTTAGATGAATTCCATGCACTCATGGAGAACATAGAAGGTTTTAATGAAACAGAGTAATGTATGTTTCTCAAACACACACGTCGTGAATACCCATTGCTATGGTGTCGCATGCTGCCTCCTAATTGTATGCACTCATTCAAAGAGTTCAGTCATCTAATAGAATCTATTTTTCACCATTTTGATCCTAAAGAACTTGATAAAAAATGTTACAACAACAGAAGGCCCCGCATGAATCTCTACCAGAAGTTTGGCAGTGCTTCCATCTTCCCTCTTTTCATGCTCTAAAAAGTCAAATAAAATTCCAATATCTTTGGGATAGATATGAGTATGTATGTATCAAATTACTCTGTCCAAAAGTAAAGAAACGCTCAAACACCACTCAACATACTTCGGTGATGGATCTATGTAACCACAAGCATACATAGTTGTTGTCACAAGTGACTGTCCGCCTTCCCCTCATCAAACAACTCTAGCCCTATAGAGTGGTGTGGGAGTGTGTGCACACAAATATATTCAACTGTCACATCCTCCCACCCTCACTACTCTAGATTTATGTGCAGATTTGGTTGGGAAGCTCTTGGGTTGTCATATGCACCTGTTATCTCAAGCTCTGTCCCTGCATTCTACTTATCCTCTTGAATGTATTGGCTTTTTTTCTTCCGTCCCAAACTCTAAACTTGTTGTAAATGAGGATCAAGCTATCAATGGATTTGATGTTTGACAACCAACCTTGATGAGCCTCATAAATGGGTAATTATATGGGCTCATTTTACCTCCTAACCTAGTCAAATCAACCATTCTCTTAGCTTATTGTATGATTTTCTGATTATGTTTATGCTTATAGGGTGAATTGAGTTAGTTATGATGCCATGTGGTCTAACATGTATTTAATGCAGATTATTGATGGATTTCGAGGTCAAAGTCAAGGATTTAATGGACAAACTGCAGCAATAAATCAAAGTAGATAGAGAAGAGGACTTATAGGATGGAATCTCCCTTATTTATTGCTCCTCACCTTGAATTCCCCTTCATTAAGCTCGGAGTACAAGTAGCCGAATCATGCACTAAGAAGGTAGCCAAGCAAGTGGAAGATGATCGATAGTTATCTCAAGTTTTGGGAGCCAAGCTTCCTTAATTTTAAGGAAGCTGTTGGTAGCTTCATATGTATAAGTAGAGAGGCCTAGGGCCTCACTAGGGTCGTTTTTTTTTTGCTTGTGTAAACTCTACTCAAATTTCGAGCTTACTATCTTTGATATTTTATGTAATCTCGCTAATTTTTGATAATGAAGATGGAATCATTTTTGAGCTGGCACTAAGTTACCTCAGAGGGATGAATCTCTTGGGTTAGGGCCTAATCCAAGCAGCCAAGCTTCTCTTTACTTGTATTTGTATGCTTTACTTCAGTTTTTAGATTAATTTTCTCTTAGATATATTTTTCTTATGGTTAAAAATAGGTTTCTTTTGATGATTTAGTAGCTTGCTTCCATTTATTCTTTCTGTAGTAGGTTAAGAAGTGATTAGGGAAGATTCAAAAGGCTGGAAATAGTGCCTTGGCCTCTCTTCCTCCCTCTGGGACCATGATTTGAGGAAAAGACTCTCTTGCTACCCCAAAAACATAGATTTTCCTCATTCCTAGCACTTCTAGTGTTTGCATTTCTTTAGTATGTTGATAGTCCAGTTTTACTTTGCTTTACATCTTCTTTATCATGTCCACTTCCTGATTTTCAATAGTCATTTTTCATGCTTTCCTTTCCTACATCATTTCTCAACATTTCCTTTCACATAACATAAGTTAGGTCATTTTAATGCAAGACTATGTTTTTCCTAGATGCCCTCATTTCATTGGTCACTTGATTTCCTTGGTTGACTGTCAGTTTCTATGCAACATATCTCTTCCAGTAGAAGGCCAGATCACCAGCGATCACACCCTCCATCTGATCCATGCCGTATAGGTCTCCCAAACCTCACCTCAATTCTGCCCTAGTTTCCTGCATTTTTCATAGAACTTCTTCCTCTCTCCTTAAGTAAACCTAATCATCTTTCTCTCTCCTGGTGATTCCTGGCAGACCTTAGGTTCCCTAACACCTCATTCTAACCTTCATCCACCTTCTCCACCCACTCTCACACCATCAAAATAGTGAAAATTTCTCTCGGCCTCCTCTTATAGGCCTCCTGTAGTTTCCTTATTTTCCTCCTATAGTTTTCCTATGTCCTCCTGTAGTTTTTCTTGTAGGATTTCTTTTGAAGGCTGAGTGTGGGAAAAGCCTCAAGAAGGCCACCTAAGACCTCCTAGCACCCATCCAAACCATCCTACATCCTCCCAAGCTCCAAAACCGCCCTCTAATGCCACCTGTTCACTGCCACACTTACACACAATAAATTAGATGCATCTTGAATTCACATAAAAACACATAAAAATCCAAAGATATGTTGTTTTTATTATTTACTTCCAGAAATAGCATGGTTAGATGTTGTTTACTTCCTTCAGTAGGTAATGGCATTTCTTTCATGGTTTTCATAGTTTTTTTGGCAAAAGTAGAATTAGCTTGTTAATTAGGGTTTACTAGGTTTTGCTTTACATTCCAGTCTTTCTCCTTTATGTAGTTAGAGTAGCATTTGTAGAGTAATCTTTCTTTCCTTTCGTCACACATAGAGCTTCTTCTAAAATCTATAAAAGTTGGCTTGAGCTCCTAGTGATCTTGTGCCAACTGACCAAGTGACAACCTGTAGTGAGAACAAGTACTTGTGCATACAACACTGACGCTTCCAAGTTTGTTATGAACTACTGGGTTGATAAAAGTAAAGTTGGTAGCCCAAGAGTTGCAGCATTCTTGCTGCAATATTGGCACTCACCATCTTTTGGCGCCATTACCAAGGAAGCATCAGAGTATTATGTGATTACTGCTTTCTTCTATTTTCTATTGAAACATTATGCTAATAGTTTATTTCAACAAAAGTGGACTAGTCATTTCTTTTCTTTCAGTTTTGCATTTCCTTGCCTTCCTTTTCAATTCTACAAATTTCCATTCAGCAAGTTCATTTCAGCTAGTTGCAATTTGTTTTGTTCAATCACAATTTCAGTTTCTAGAGGTACTTTTAGTGTGGGGAAAAGGAAACAAAAAGAACCAACCAAAAATATTTGCTTTCAAACCTTCAATGTCATTTACGATGAGTATGAGTGGGAATCTGAAGATGAACCCGCAGTGAAGGATGGCCTCCTTCTTTCCGCAATTCCTCCACTTTTCCTGACATATTTGGTGATTCTACTATCTCTAATTTTCCTTGTGTAAATCCATCCATGGATGCATCTACTTCCAATCATTCACAAAACACACTTGATGTCAGTCCATCATTTGATAGCGGAGAGGACAAATATTTCATTTAGAATCCACTTGATATTTCATCTATTATTTTCGGAAACACGGAGGGTGAACATCCTTTCTTCTCATCTACCCCTCTGTATGATTCATCAGACCATGAGGATGTCGATGAACTCACTGATTTTTCTAATCGTAGCTATCGTTATCTCTTTACTGCTATATTCCATAATGATGTTGATTCAATCATCGCTGATCTTTCAAAGCCACCCGCTTATGATGATCTATCTGTTGATGAAGCTGAAATGTTGTAGGCTATCTAGGCCCTTCAAATCGAGATGATTGTTATGTCAATCCCTCGTTTTCCTAAGGTTAGGATCACTTCTTATTAGAAAATTGTTGAACCACCTAAGGCTCCTCATTACTCATTTGTATGCATTGAAGATCAATCCAATACACATATTTCTCTTCCTCCACCTGAATCACATGATCCCATCACTCATGAATTCGAGGAAGCAAGGCATAAGTTTTCTCTCTTTCTCATGTTCTCTTGTCTGTCACAAATAATAGAGTGTGTATGCTTATCATCTACACGTAATGTTTCATAACACCATGTTAAGTCCACAAAATCCTTATCTTGTGCTTTCACTCTTCTCTTTTGTGTTGATGCGTTTGAAATCAGTGTATTGGTCTTCATTATTATATATTTTATGTTTTTTGGTTCACTTAACTATCCTTTTCGCGAACCATGCCTTCACCAACATGGGTCAACTAATGTGCTGGTGGCTACATTGGAATTGTCACTTCACGTGATCAGACCAATGCACCGTTATCTTAGGAGTAGGAGTAGTGTTTGCTTTCCTTCATGTGTGTTTGCTTTTTTCTTTCTTTGTTTGTTTTCTTGCTTGCCCGCTTTGCTTATACTCTTTGCTTTGTTATTTTGTTTTCTTGTTTACTCCATAGGTTAGTTTTGCATGAGACTAGGTGTGACTCTTAAGACAACTTGTGTAAAGTACAAGAGGACTTGCATCCATCAACACTTGGTTATTTGTTGTCCTCTCTCTTTATGAAGAACTTGTTGTCTTAAGCCAATGATACACCAATGGAAAATACATTCTATTTGAACTGAATGTTTCTAAAAACACAATACTTGCACTCTAACTAGTACCACCTACTCTAATTGGCTGTTATGAGTTAACCCTTGTCAATTCAGTTATGTAGAGTAAGGTGAGGAGGAAAACCTTAAAAATGATGTCAAAGGTATATATAACATACTTCTATGAAGGAACAACCTCTTATGCTCTCAATAATTCAGGATCCCTCTTCTGCCTATGAAATAAATAAGTGCTTATGCACAGTTCTTTGAAAAATGAAAGAAATGAAAAAATAAAATGGAAAAATGAAAAATGAATTAGGCAAAAGAAGAGAAAGGATTCCTGCATAGAGAGGTGATGAAACTAACTCTGTCAGGCTACTGACTATGCTCACTGGTAGCAGAGAGATGCCTGTGTTCCTACGTGACTCCGTCGGTGTACTGTTTAGGCCTACTAGCAATGGAGCAACACAAGAGATGAAACTTAAACTTTGAAAATGATATTACTTGTGAACCAATATACCCCTCATCCCTAATCAGAACAAATAAGTTGAATTGGCTTGGAACATGTGTTGATTGATCAAGAGCATGGAAGTTGCTATACATTTCACTCAAGCTAGTGCGGAAACCACAAAGATCAAAGAATCAAACAATACTTCCAAAGGAATTAGAGTTGATTTTCATGAAACAAGGTCCATTCAGAGAGTTGGACTTCTAACAGTGTGTTGCCAATGTTGTAGCAGCTACAACCATCCTCCAAAATTTTCCCTTACCTACATTTTGGAGCCTCCCTATCAATCATCCTTAGTAGCATGTCTTTCACTTCCCAGGTACTTATGCTTTGAGATGAGTTTCTTTGGTTTATCAACTTGTGTTCACTAACCTGCTTGCCTTTCACTGGCAAGATAACTTCCCATGGCTTGGTCTTCAACCGGTTCTTGTCTTGACTTAGAGAATTGCACAGACTACATGGCAACCAACCTTGCTCTTTGGAATTATGCAGTGCATCATGGCATCCATCTACCCTCCGAAATTGCGTAGAACATGTAGGTTTCCTTCACCAAGAAAATTGCACGAAGCAGCCCTTCACCGAGCTTGCTCTCGAAATTTGCACAGTTCTGGCTAGTAGCCTTGGCTTCAATCCAGAAATTGCGCAAAGCTTGAGGGGCAACCAAAGTCATTTAGCACGGAAATTGTGAAAAAGTCATCCCAATGCTTGTTGTTGCATGCGCTCATAGGTTGAACAATTCCCTCCAGGATTCTATAAACCTGCCTTGTATGCATGGGCAACTTTTTCCTGAAAAAGAAAAAGCAAAAAGCAAAAAGTCCCCCTAGACTTCAGGGATGTATTTTGAGCAGCTCGAGGTTACATGCAAAAGCCATTTTAGAAACCTCCCGCCAAGTGTCATTTTTTCCTAGTTTGTGGGATTCACATCATCAGCCTCGATCTTGTTAAAAATATTTATTCGATGCTTCAGAGCTCATTCTTCACTTTGATCTCGGAGCTCTGGCATTCCCAATGCATCTATGAACCTTCAGCATACTCATCACAACTTTGTTTGGGTAACTCCTCTTTTTATGTCTTTTGCTTCTTTTCTTTCACTTTCTGTTTTTAGGTTTGTGTGAGTGTTTTTTTCTTGGTTTTGTTAAACATTTTTTGTCATTTTAATGCATGTTATCTTGTAGAAGCATTGTTACGATTTTTTCATTGCATTTCCTTGATGTTACATGGATGACATTGTTTCTACACTAACAGTCGTCATTGCGATGAATCACTTCACACAATTAGTTGTTTTCCCATATTATCAAATCCTTCACTTATTGATTACATGCATGTTCATCCACTAATGTCTGAACCCAGCTTTGAACATGCACTCAGTATTTACTGTTTTCAATCGCCTGTCAGCAGGTGTGAGCTGCCTTGGCCTAGACCTTTCCTTTCTCATCTTGAATTTCACATTTCTAGCATGAAAGGCATTACCTTACTCCTAGGACTTGTGTAGAGTCTACCTCACATTGGCCTCCTTGGATGTGCTATTCACAATTTTGAGAGACAGTGCCTCAGTTGGCCCCCGTGATAACGCAGTGCAATTTCCTTGGGTTGTAGTCATGCTTACTGAAGCTGCACATTACGCAGTTCTAGTCCTTAGCACGCCAAGTTTCACTATGCTCCACATAGTTTCAGCAGTCAGTCAACTCACTCGAAGTCTGGATTGTGCTCTGCGTAGTTCTGCCAGTCAGTCTCCCAGCCTCTCCTAGAGGAAATTGTGTAAATTTTGCATTCAGTCAAACAAGTGTGTTGCATGTCAATCTTCAAGTTTCTTTTTTAAACTCACATTGTGTTTTCCATGAGTGTTGCTCTATCTCTTGACATCACATGTGTTCATCAGTCTCTCAACAGTACTGGTACAATGGATTCCAAGAGAGTAGGGTCAAAGGACACCACTGAGACCACAACTAGAGATGTGGTCGAGCAAGTGTCCATGAGATTGCCCATCTATGGAGATACTAAGTTGTTCAGAGACAAGGAGATCAAGATTACATGCAAGGAAATCAATTATATATTTTCAGGCATCTTTGAGGTGAATCTAGAGGACCGCAAAGTCTTTGTCAACATACACAAGTCTGACTTGTACCGGGTTGCATGTAGGTATCACGCATTTCCATGCACAGACATGATACACTGAATTGTATCACATACTGATCCCGACATAATGGTGTTGAGTAGTACCAGTGGAACAAAGCTTTATACCTTATGGGAAGAGAACTTTCAAGAGACTTATCACTTACCACAGTTAGTGATCATAATGGATGAACTCTTCGCCAATCCCAACAACAATGCAAATTCAAGAGACATCTTGAAGAGCTTGGTGAGAGAGCCGTCCAAGTTTAGGATGACACCCAACCAAGTATATAAGACAAAGACATTGTGGAAGGCTTATCATTTCTTGGTCATCTTCGCATGCCACGTATATGACCAGGAGAGTAAAAAAACCTTCTCGTAGATTTGGGTGATTGTGTTGGATCAACTGGAAAATGAAGGACAACCTTTCAATTGGTCTAACATGTTGGATCTTCAGCTAGAGGGAAAAGTGACAAAAGCCTGACATCTACCCTAGGGTCAATAAGTAATGTTCTTCATGTCTGCCTACATGCTTGATGCAATTTGTGCCCATCACCATTTCTCTGGCTTAGGTTTGGCATGGACACCTACCTCTGTGCACATCTATTGCAAGTTATTCTCCGAGTGCAACTTCCATGGAGTTATACTACAACAGTTAGACCACTTCGTCACCTTGGTGTATAGGATGATCTTTGAACAGGATATGCCAAGCACATCATAGGCAGTGATGGATTCATTAATTAACATAGCATATTGGAATGACTCACTCCTTATCACCTTCATCCGGTTGTACAACATGAAGAAGGCTCTACATGTGTTATTGAAGTTTTCCATGGACAAGCTAGTCATGCAAGAGGTTGCATACCACATTTTGACAGGATTGTTAGCGAGACTGCACAGGAAGAAGAAGGCACCTTGGCCTGCTCTTCCTTTGTAGATCAGGTCGTATGAGATCCAGAGTATCAATCATGTTGAGGCCAAGATAGAGGAATTCAAGAGCTTCGCCTTTGGCACAATAATTTTCAATCCATATGACCCACATCACTTAGGGGAGGACCACTATGCAAGAGTGTATCATCCTTGGATCCACAGGGCGTGTCATTGGCCTGAGGAAGACCCATGGAGATATTTCTATAACTCCTCATGTCTTAATGAACTAGTTAGAGTGGTTGTAGAATGGGTAGTGGCACACAGGGTAGCAACATCTCAGAGAGTAGCAACATGAGCAGCAATAGAGGGTAGTAGACTTGTGCATGAAAAATACAAGAGGAATGTTTCTGACTACGCAGAAGCAGACAAAAGCTACATGTTCAAGGAAGATCCACTTGTACTTAAAGCAACTTTCGAGATTAAGGTAAAGAAGTGAAAACTTAACAGAAGGATTATGCAAAGAAAGAGGGAGAAGCTGAAACTAGAGAAGGTAGAGAAGAAGTTGTAGGAGGTAAAGCAGCAAGTAAGGAAAGAACAAGAGTTGTGCAAAAGGGAGAAGGAAAAGCAATAGGAATAGGAAAAACAGGAGGCACAGTGTGCACACCTTACTGAAATTGTGCTAATACAGGTTATTGACTCATCACAACTAGAAGATAGCAAACAGGGTGAGCAGTCACAGGAACAAGAATTTCCTCAAGAGATTGAACATATGTTAGAATAGATGGACATGAATGTGGTTCAGCCCGAGCAAGATCAGGATACAAACCTCATGCCCATGGACCAAGTGGTCACTCCATTGGCTTCACCAGGTCCACGATCATAGCAACTCCCAAGTGATCAAGAAGACATTGAAATCCTTGGGGAGAATACACAAGTAGATGTGCACAACATATCCTTTGATGAGTCATAACAAATAGTTCTGTAGTTGCATAGAGTGCCCATTCCAGATGTCCATGCATCTCCTGCACATTTTCAAGAACGAGTGATCGTGCCTCATGTGCTCAAACATCTAGATGCATTGGCAGATGCTACAAAGGCATATGCTGAACCCAGCAACTCAAGTGTGAGATTCTTGATAGTTGAGATAGAGTGCATGGCTAAAGAGTTAAATGCGGCCAAGAAAAGAGAAGAACAAGTTACAACATCTGTTAGAGTAGAGTTGAAGAAAGCCATACTTGATGAACTATCATCTCTCAAGATAATCATGTGGAAGCTACACTTCATGTTCATATCGTGCATAAGTCAGTTGTCCAACTTAATGGTTGGAAACAACATTGTGCTATCAAGTGTGAGATTCTTGATAGCTAAGATAGGGTGCATGGCTAAGGATTTACAAGTGGCCAAGCAGAGAGAAGAGAAAGTTACAAAATTTGCCAGAGTAGAGTTGAAGAAAGCCATACTTGATGAAGTATCATCTCTCGAGACAATCATGTGGAAGCTACACTTCAAGTTTGTCACCATACATAAGTTAGTTTTCCAACTTAATGGTTGGAAACAACGTAGTGCTAGGAGAGCATGCATATTGAAAGACATACACACTATTGTTGATCACATGTAAATATGAAAAATTAGGTAAAAGGGAGCTCCACTGCACTTGCCAAAGTTGATGAAGCCAAAGGTAGTGGAGTTGTAGGCACGCATCTGAACTCAGATTCAGAACTATGAGGAACTACCACATCTTATCATGAGCTTAAAAGCTTCATATGCATGAGTGTTCAGGACCATTGATGTTATCGTGTGGATGCATGCAATCTCATCCATTGGCACAGTCACCGAGGTGAAATAAAATAACCAACTTCGACTGGAGTTGGACATGTACTTTGAGCAATTGATGTGCATAGCCACCAGTGCATGTTTGTAGATGAACACAAACAATATGCACTAGTATGCTGCTGGTCCAGATGCACTAAAGACCATGATGTGCATGTTGTACGACGAGTTGGATAGTGGTGCGAAATAAGTGTACCTGAATGTAATGGAGGAAAGATTTCTCTTTCAGAAGGATTTTACCATGAATTATGCGGACACCATAGTGGATTACCAAGCTTGGCATTAGTTTGCCACCATCGATCATGAATAGGATGTCAATGAATTAGTCTTCCCGCAATTGTCCAAGTCTTACTCATTTCTTTATGTCTTACTCAAGCCCATTTTTGTCTCACATGGGTACATATGCATATTGTATTGTAAACATGTTATAAAGTGAAAGACCAAGTGTTAATAGTAGAATGTAAAAAATCATGTGTAAATTGAAGAGTCGTGAGGGTAGGCTAAGAGTTACAAAGGGGAATTTCAAGGGTCACCCCACCCTTTGCTATATATAAAAGCTCATAGCTCATTGAACAAGATTTTGGGAGCCAAGCTTTTGATATGTATAGCTTAGAGAAATATTTGAGTGTATTGTAACGAGCCTTGGCTTCTCCACAGTGCAGAGTGAGTACATCTCTTTGGAGAAGCATGCGGAACTAACTGTAATATTCCACTATTAGGGCTAGTGGTTGTCATGGTTGTATGCATGATTAGATCTTTCACTCTTTTAATATAACAGAGCCAACACATTTCATGCATATATTGTTATTGTAGTTTGACTATTTTGGTTACTCTAACGATGTATGTAGTTTTAATTTACGCATGTATGTATGGAGTATTCAATATGTAATTGTATGAATCTTATCAAAGCATGTTGTTGGTATAATTCATCACATTGGATTTTCAACTATTCTACTTTCCATTTCGTGATGTCTTTCAGCTCATGTCTTCCCTTTCAAGCTGCGTGCTATCACAGGCTTCTATGGGGCACACTCTTCTTCCCTTTGATGTGTTAGAGCCTTTCACGCACCTTCCCTAACACACTGTAAGGTCACACCCTTGCTTCCAACAAGGACATATTACTTACCTTTGCGTGCAACCATACTCAAGGCAATACCGTACTACCCACTGCTAGGACTCCTACTCCAAACAATCTAAGGTCTATTTGGGACTTCTTAGTTTGGAGATCCCTCGACATGTTAGCAGGTCCAACACCATCAACATAATCTTAGTGTTTTTTATATGAATATTATGTTTGGTATATTAATCTTAGGGCTTGCAATATTAATCTCAAGGTTTAATATTAATTTCTTAATTTTTTAATTCATTGGATTTATAATATTAACCTTAAGATTTATATTGTTAGGATTTAATATTAATTCAATGGTTTATAGTATTAATCCCTTGGGTCTATAATATGAATAGTCTCTTGTATTTATTAATCCTTTGGAAGCTTATAATATTATTAATCTTTTGCAAGTTTATAATAATATTATGGATTTATATCAACCACATTTATTAGTGTGGTTGGCTATTATATTAATCATTACCTTGAATATTTATCAGTGTGTGCATCGACTTGAATCATATTTGAGATAATGATGGCTATTCCAGGCCACCTCGCCGAAAGTGAATGTCGTGGCTTGAATCAGATTCGAGATAACGATAGCCATTGCAGACTGCCTCTCCAAAATTGAATGTCTATTGGGCATGCTCTAATGACACGATTCTGATTACCAAACCAAGGTTTTGCAATGGTTCCTTTAGTTTCTAAGAGTCACTTTAATTTTAGAACCACTTTTTTGTAAAGATATTTAATAGTCGAGTTATGATGAAAGGTGGAAACACCATCAACATCAAGCACTACAACTCCTTCACGAACCCTCTATACCCAACACATGATAACACTTTGAATAAAAACTTCACCAAGCATATATACATCACCTTCCCTTCCAATAAAACCTCAAGCACTACCATCTTAGACATTCGTATGCCCAACAACTTTGACAACAAGTATTAAATAGACCTCATGAACTTCCAATGACTCTTCACTTCCGACCACGATCTTTACACTCACTCGAACACCTAAGAAATTGTAAAAAAAATCACTGCCAGTCAGGATCAGTGTTGAAGAACGCCTTCCCACCCTCATAGGGTTCTGTTGTGGTAAAAACACAACCCCCCCATTTTTGACTTGTTCATTTCAAATAATGGGGACCCTTTCTATTAAAATTTTGGCTAAACACCTTTTTGGATTTTTATTTAGTTGATTGCCCTACGCTTTTGTTAATTTTTCGTTTTCTTTGGATTCTTGTTTTGATTGCTTTATTAGAATCGATTTTTTATAAGCTTCCCACTGACACTTGTTTCGCCTCATTTGGTCAACTCGTTTGAAAATGGCACTTCTTTGAAGTCTCATCATTTATTCAGCCTCGGTTAAAAACGCATAAAATGTACAATATTGCATTGTGTAAATAAATTTGTCCAAAAACGCATTCATTTTAAATATTAATCCATAGCGAGTTTTTACTAACATCTTTCATTTTTAGTTATGCAGCCAAATTATTAAGCATCGGGATTTAAGAAATTCGCTCCAAATTTCCAAATCAAATCCTAATCTCGAAAACCCAAACATTCAAGTGACTGTAGTTTATTTTTATTATTTTTTATTTTTCCAAGTGGCCGTAGTTTAGATAATTTCACAATTTAACTAAATTTCATTAAAATCAAATCAAAACAAAACATTAATTTTATATATTAAATCTCAATTAATTAAATAATTACTATATAAAAACATTTAATTTAATTAAATTAAAAATTTAATATTAAAATTAATATATATAAAAAAACATATATTTCAATACATCGCCATCGGAGAACTTTTATATAATAAGTTAACAAGGCCCCGATAACCATAATTCCCCGATCCGATATCGCATCGGGGATTTTGTTTTGCATTATAATAAAACTCTGATATCCCTCTTCCTCCCGATCCGATCCGATTTGCCAATGCAAGAGGGCATTAACCAAGTGTAAAAGCTTATGTGATGTTTTATTTTCAAAAACTCATTTGAAATGAGTTAAAACTAATGGAGCGAATAAGGGTAATGGGAGTAAGTGTAGATATATTTTTTAATATTAGTTTATATTAATATTTTATATGTGATATATTATATTAATTAAATTAATTAATATATGTAATGTTTAATTAATTTAATTTAAATTTAAATATCATTTAGATTAATATTAATTAGTTTTTTTTAATTAGATTAAATTTGTTTTATAAATAGTTATTAAAATATCAGTTAGATAACATTAATAATTAGTTTATTAATAATTAATTTAATTTATTAATTAACAATTAATTTTAGAATTAATTAGAATTCTAATTGAGGATTTAATTTTTAAATGAGAATTTTGATTTTTAGCCCAGCAACAAAATTTCCAGATTCATGCCAGATTTGATCCATCAACTTTGGAGGCCCATAAATTGAGTTATACTTGGCCAAATGACGCCCAAGATAGCTCATTGGAAAGAGAAAATCAAGGAGAACATTTTGGAGGAGGTTTCACCAACATATTTAATCATTTATTGGGTCAAAAATCAGGCAGAAGATCAGGCTCCGAATTTTGAAAACAAAATCGATTTTCTGAGTTATTTTCTTCAATTTCATTTGTCCAAAGCCTCTTCTAATTGCAGATCCATTGGTCAATGATATCCTTTGCCAATCAAACCATCCCAAGCATCAATACAGAGCTTATATTTTATTTTTAATTATTTATTTAAATAGAATTTGATTGAATTTGATTTAAATGCCAGCAATGCTATTTTGATTTTATTGTTGCATTTTAATTTATTTCGATTTCTTCTTGCAGGAAAACAGTGGAAGAGATATGGAGAAAATGATTTCAAGCAATGAGAATGCTACAACAATTAATGATTGGAATTATGAACAAATAAAATTGTATTTGGCAGATTTCTCTTCAAGAAACTCTCATCTCCAAAATTCCTTTGCAAATAGTATAAATAATAGATTGCATAATGTAATAAGGGGCTGCTCTCCTCTGCAAATTCTAGACTTCTAAAAGCACTACTGTAATAGGAATTTAGAGTTGTAGGAGAGAGGAGAAAAAACCTCAGATGTGGGGATTATTGAGGATTTTTCCTTTGTATCTTGAATTATGTATGAGGGGCAGAGTTTGCACTATTGTGGCTCTAGTTTTGAAGGTAGAAGTTCAAGCAATGTAAAGGGCTGTTGGAGACCAAGGACAGAGAAATGGATGCAATAAATTGGTATTTCTAATACTACTGTTTCAAATATAGTTTTAATTTTATGGTGACAGGAATGTGTCATTTTATTCATGTTTGTGCACTATTGTCAATATGGGTAATTTGTCTCAATTTTGTTATTATGTATCTCTGTTTTTATGGATTAATTTCTCATTTTTGAGTAACTACTTACTCTGAAATCTGTCTTATGAAACTGATTTATTGAATGTTAATGTGTTGTGAACTATTTCCACATATCATTATTCAATTATTGGATTTATTGATTTGATAATCAATATCATTTTTGTGAACTACTTCCTGAAATGTTATTGGTTTATTATTTCAATTTTTAAGGTCTCAGTAGAATGTGTTTTGGTAACCATAATATTAGTTAATTGAACTACTTCATTAACTTGATATTCATTATAAACAAAACATATTTAAATCCCAATACTTTAATTATCTTGCTCTTAGTTGGGTTAGTTCTATACCTGCCTAATTAAGATAGGATTTAGATTAGTTTCTTTTGCTTGTATCATAGAATAAGCTTGCATTTAGAGTAATTTCTACATTCTTTTAAGTCCTCTCCTTAAAGAGGCAAAATTTTAGTTGTGGCTTGGCTGAACCAAAATCAGCTTAAGGGTCATTCTCTTGCCTGATCAGCAAGAAGAAGTGATCTGATATCCCTGTCTATTGATAGTTAAAGATACATTATAAAGCAATAGCAATAGGGAGAAGGTAACTGGACCTAGTTAAACCAATTGGAGCCATCACACCAAACGGAAAATGAGCTACTTTAAGGTCCGGACCGGGTGGTTATCCCCCAATGTTGTTGCAGCGATTTTCGAGGCATGAACATTTTTGGCGCTAGAAGGAGGGCCTGAGATTTTTGTCTATTGGAGTCTTTTCAATTTAAATATTTTATTTATTGTGATGACTCCTCTCAAACTTCCAATTTGGAGTTGTATCCATGGACACGCATCTTCCAATACTCCACCTAAAGTGGTAAGACTCTTGTCTCAGATAAAGTTCAATGGTAAGAGAAATTCTTCTGCTTTTAATCATGTCTTTCAATTTATTCAAAATGTTTCAAATTATGGTTTTCAAGGAATCGATGAAGGCATCTTATGCAGAATTTTTACTCTCACATTTGCGGAAAAAGCCAGAAGCTGGTGTACAACTCTTCCAGTTGCTTCAATCCACAGTTGGGATCAATTTGTTACAATTTTCATTTATAAATTTGACGGCTATGATTATGAACATGTATGTGAAGAAGTTGAATATCTACGAAGGTTTGAAAATGAGTCCGTTAATGATTTTAATAATCGATTTCATTTGAATTGCTTAAGATCTAAAGACGAAGATAAACCTACGGAAGAAGAATCATTAGATTGTTTTGAATATATTTGTTCTCTTCCAACCATTCCCAATCCATATGAAATTGATTCAATCTTTGTTCCATCCCCTTCTAATATAAATGAGAATTCCAATTTGGATGTGCAAATAAATGGTGATGAAGTGGTTTCACAAATCTTGGAAAATATTTCCTTTCAAATGCAAGAAGACAACAACAACAATTTTGGAGAAAAAGCCGCCTTGAAATCTGAAAGCTACTTTGAAGTAAATTCGGAAAATCAAATCGCAAATCAGCAAGTACAGCCAGCAATCAAAATGCAAACTACTGTACAAATTTCTGAATTTCTCCATGATGAGCAAATGCCAAAATCAGAGAAGCAAAGCAGCGTTCTTCAAGAAATCAGACGCACGCAAAGGAATGATCTGCAATCTGAAATTTACAATGAGCATAATGCACAAGAGTCCTCAAACAGAGACATTTTTAAATGCATTGTTTCAGGTTCACATTTTTCCCTTTATCCTGATATTCTTAATGATGGTAATTTTTCCCCTCTTGGTATTAATGATATTTCAGAAAATACAGAGGCTGATCTAAATGAATTACCATTAAGTTTTTATGAAGATAGAGAAGCAATTAATGATCATTCTTTTGCTATTAATGAACATGAAATTCTTGTCCCTCCTTGTTTTGATATATTGGATGAGATAGAAGGGAATTGTAGAGAATATTGTGAAATCATTTATGATAATTACTCTGAAATTGAGGATGTTTATTTCTATTCCTCTCAAGAGAATCCTCATGAGAAAATTCAAATAACATCTGAGAATGGGGAACGCTTCAATTTAGAAATTATCCCAACCAATCCTCATTTTAGAGTAGCGAATTATCTTCATGATTTCATTATTCTAGAAAACATTCTAATTTATGATTCATATGAGGATCAACCTCTAATTCCTACTCATAATCATAATTTATTTTATATTTCACAAATTAGAATTCGAAATTACCCAAATTTCATAATTCTAGCCAATCCTTGTGAAAGAGAAATTATTTCAAAACGATCCCAATTGTGCTGTAACATTAGTTATAAAAATAGTGATTTCATTTTAGTTTTTCTTTCATAGTTATTTTATTTAAACTTAAATTTATTTTTTGATTTTATTTTGCAAAATTTTCACACTTTTCGCTGGCATATTGAACACCTTACTATCAAACACTCAATTGATGCATTGCCCAATTGGGAAATTCAAGTTTCATATTATAATCATCAGCATCAAAAGATATTAATATTCCAATTTAAATCAACGCTAATGTTTCATCAAAAGCTTCTATCTTTTCAAAGGCAATGTCAACAAGAGAATGTATTTTTGCAATCTGGCCAGCAATTTAATTCAATTAATAATTTTCCATTTCATTTGAAAGATTTCCCTCCATTTTTCATTAATTCATTTGAAAAATAATTGGAAAATTTTCTCTCAAAGGAAATGGTTAATAGCTTAACATTTGTACATAACACTAACAATTTTTTTCAAGCCTTTGAATTTGAAAACTCATATCCACAATTCGGCCTGTCATCTCCTCTTTTGAACATTTCCCAATCATTAATGCAAATCCATCTAGATTTTTGTGATCCAATTGGTATCGAATTGGAAAAGAAATTTCATGAGAAAGAGATTTTAAATCAGTTACTAACAATAACTGTACATTTCGATTTCATATTTAATTTTATTAGTTTAATTAGATTTGTATTTTTATTACTAACATTTGAACTGTACATAAACACAGGAATAAAATTGAGAAAATGGCTACACTGGAAATATGACTATACCTAGTCATTTTCATGTATATGGTTAGAATAAGAGTATAATTAATTTAGTTAGCTTGTTTTATGTAGTTAATTTATTTGCAATAGTTCTGTAGATTAAAAAATAAAACAAAGCGATCAACCTTCTCATACATGTTCAGTGGAAACATTTTTCCTTATCAAAAAATTTTAATTCTTGCTTTTCTTTTTGAAATATCTTATCGAGATATCTCTACTCTGCCTATTTTGAATGATGTATTGATTAAATTTAATTAAAATTTCACTTGGTATCGATTGCCTCAAAGCCACTTTTCTTTATTTCGAGATTTCCTTCTAAGATTTTCTTTTGAAATTTATATGGTAAGGATTTGAGGATATAAAAGCTTCATGATCCCATTATTCCATGAGATGTATGATTGACTATGATAAGCATAATTCTAATTCAATCATTATTAGTCAGTCTAACTTTTCACGGTAATCATATGAAGTTCATATTATCTTCCTCGGAATTTTCCAAAAACTGATCTTAAGGATGCCCATTTTGCCGAGTGCACACATTTAATTCTGTTTTGATATTATTCTACAATTAGTGCCTTAATCTCATTCTAATCTTTAGTTTATTATCTGATGCTGTAAAACGCATCATGTTTATTTACTAAAGGCATTATTGAACAGTCACGATAACAATACAGATTTTTCTCAAGATTAATTTGCAATGAGTAGAGGTAATAAATTGTTGTTTCACTTCGAAAGGGAAGCATAGTTTCATATTTATTTCTGGTAAATTTTATATTCCACGGACATCAATAAATAGATTTTATTTAGACTGATTACACACTTAGATTTAGAATAAATAATGAGCTGATTTTAAACGAAAGAAAATTTTTGATAAACCAAAGGAAGAATTTGAAGATTTATGAGGTAAAATCTACAGACAAATTCCTTTCAGGTACGCATTTACAACTTTATTCTCACCCATTATTAGTTCATCTTTTCCTTAGTTTATTTTTTATTTATGTGCTGTTTTATTTGCAGGTTTTTATTTCTTTTCAAAACTTGAAGTAAGTAGCAAACTCATTTCAAATTTGAAAACAGGTTCAGGGAAATTCAATTCTGATTCATTAGAATTCAAGCATTTTTGTAGCTTTGCTTTCATTCATTAGAAAACCCAATTGAAATTTCAAGAAATATCATAAGACCATTCGCATCATAAGATTTCATCGGAAGAAGTTCTTAGTATTTCTTTTGATAACAAATTGTTCATCAAAAATCTCTGATGTATTATCTTACTCATATGCCATATTGCATTTCGCATATCGGAGCTTTCCAAGTAAAGTATACTTCCATGAACATGAATCACCGATCTCCGATAATCGACTTTACCGATATTGCGATAAACACATAATTCCAGACCCGATATGAAATTTGAATCAAATTCATAAAGAAATATTACGTCTGTTTAATCACAATAATGGTAGGAGCATAACTTTTAAAGGGCCGATATCTTGGATCCGATATGTTATCAAATTTTCATCATAAAATTAGCAGGTCCACTCTTCATCACATATCGGCATCGCAACAATCATATTGTGTTATATCGGATACCCAAAGTTTGCCGATTGCTGATTAGCTACATCATCCATCGCATCACCGATATTGCAATCGTTTCATCACATTTTTTTATGTTAACATCACTTCTTTGAATCTACGATGTGCGTTTTGCGATATGGGAAGCACGATGCAATTAATTCTCCGATTTCCGATATAATATTTCTTTAATGATGCTATCGCTTCATTTCATTGCACATGTTCTTATCGGCAATTTGCCATTGCAATCTCCGATGCGATAGTTTCTAATGCATGCCTCTAAGCCATTAAGATTTAATCAATTTATGGCATAGCAACAAAAGGTGAGGTCTTGCAAATTAATCTTGAAGCATGGTGAAAAAACAAGTTATGTGAATCATCCGATACGGCGATGTGTTATTTTAAAAGTGAGCTTGGGTAACCACTATGGTAAGAAAGCAGTTAATGACCAATTTGCAGCATATTTAAACCATTTTGATTTCTCATATATTTCAGTTTTATATATATAATTCCATAATAAAAAATGGAATTCAAGACCTCTTTATCTTCATATTTAAATTTTATTATCTTGGATTTGGTCTTGATTCTGGACAATTTATAGAATCATGGAGTTTATATGAAACCTAGAATATTTTGAGAAACATTCGTTACTACAAACTCTCATTCTCATTTCTGATGCATTTGTTTTAATTTCAACTCCCTTGAGCATTAAGCATTCCATTTTTACATTTTACTGCTTGCTTTAGTCTAAGTAAAATAAATAATGATCTTGGGTTATAGGATTTTGGTTAGTTTGACTTTTTCATGTTTTTAATGTTAATTAAAATAAGAAGTCAGCTAGTTTGGACAAACTGATACCTTTCAGGTAAGATCAAAAGAAATTATCCAATGGTAAGATTCATGTACCCACTTTCATTAATTTCCATTTCATCACTCTAGTTTCATTTTTGTTTTTAAATTATGCTGATATAAAACTCTGTTTTGCAGCTCTTCATAAAATCTTTCAATCTTTTGCTGAATCAGATTTTCAAGGTCTTATACTCTTCTCCTGGCTTTATTTCAACAAGCAGCGATAGTCTTCATTGAAATAGCTACACCAGGGAATTTCTGAACCTTTAGTTTGTTTCTTTGAGCATTCCTGTTATTAAAAAATGATCAAGACGATGCTTTGAAACAAGAAGAATAATATCAGACAGAAAGTTTTCATTGTGGCTGAATTTTAATCGTCGCTGCTATCCAAAAGGCCTAAGGCATTTATAACCCTGCAAGGTATGATTTTTCTAAATACTCGACATAAGAAGAAATGATTACACGATTATTTTCTTTTTCATATTGTTGAGACATTGGTATAAGCATTCTTGTTTGAGTTTATCTTTTGAAACTTGGGTTTTCCTTCATTTTTCACATTTCTTCATTTTAAGTTCGTTTGTTGATTTCTTTTCTCACTTTAGCATAAGAATTTTTTTCTTTTGGTTTTCAGTTTTGATTTTGGTGACTGTGCCGTAATTTATATGGAAAGCCTACTTGTTACCTAACAATGGTGAGCATACATGGAGAAAAATTGTTAATAGTCACCTATTAGCTTTTTCTTACATCTTTTAGTAGAGTTTGATTTTCTTATTATAAAGGTAAACATACTTGAGGAAGAGATTACCAATCAAGAGAAGTTGGCAAAGTATCATAAAATCTGAAAATCTATTTTTCATCAAATTGTAATCATTTTGAGATTTCAAAATTTTATTAAGATCTTTCAGAGTTCTATTATCAGCCAAGAAAAGTTATTTTTAACCAAGTAAAGACACTTTACAGCAAAGCACCTTTAACTCTGAAATTGTCATTCTTAACTCTTAAGGAGTCAATGATTCTTCGTGTCCCAAAGAGTCTTATTTTTCTAGAGTATAATCTAGAAATATATTTAAACTTAAAAAATAAGAGGTCTCATTATGATCCTGCTTACCATGATCATAGGGGAAAAATAGGCTGACATTACCAACACTACTAAGCAAAACAGGGTAATGGCTTATGATTGCAAACAATTATAAGACAAGGGGTCTCATCGCGAGCTAGCTTGTTCAGTCCAATTTTAACCAGTGAATGGCATTGTCAACTATCTCGCCACCAAACCAGGAAAATGGCTTTTAAGAGAAATAAAAATAAAAATTCAAAGAAAATAAACATATATAAGTGGATTTATCTCTAGATCAATAACTCTTAAACGGATGGGGTTCTGAATCATTTATGATTAAAAGGTAACCCTGTCGAAACTATAGATGTTTGCTGGCAGCAATGACTCTACCTATGACAAAGAAGTATATTTTAAAAGCTAAGCTGTAAAGTGACCCCTGCTTTATCTCTACAACTAATTAAGGAGTGATATAGAGTTTCGAAATATTTTAACTTACGAGAAATTTCGAGAAAAATTACAGTTAGATGATTCTTGTTTGTATTAAGATTAATGAGCCTAGTCAAGCATTCCAAAAATAATTCTCTCTTCTTTAATTATTTTTACTTTAATTTTAGGAAAATATCATTCATATCAAAGAGAGATAACTGGTTCTTCTCCCGTGTGTTGCCATTGTTGTGGTAAAAACACAAGCCCCCATTTTTGACTTGTTCATTTCAAATAATGGGGACCCTTTCTATTAAAATTTTGGCTAAATACCTTTTTGGATTTTTATTTAGTCGATTGCCCTACGCTTTTGTTAATTTTTAGTTTTCTTTGGATTCTTGTTTTGATTGCTTTATTAGAATCGATTTTTTATAAGCTTCCCACTGACACTTGTTTCGCCTCATTTGGTCAACTCGTTTGAAAATGACACTTCTTTGAAGTCTCATCATTTATTTAGCCTGTGTTAAAAACGCATAAAATGTACAATATTGCATTGTGTAAATAAATTTGTCCAATAACGCATTCATTTTAAATATTAATCCATACCGAGTTTTTACTAACATCTTTCATTTTTAGTTATGCAGCCAAATTATTAAGCATCGGGATTTAAGAAATTCGCTCCAAATTTCCAAATCAAATCCTAATCTCGAAAACCCAAATGTTCAAATGATTGTAGTTTATTTTTATTATTTTTTATTTTTCCAAGTGGTCGTAGTTTAGATAATTTCACAATTTAACTAAATTTCATTAAAATAAAATCAAAACAAACATTAATTTTATATATTAAATCTCAAATTAATTAATTAATTATTATATAAAAAATAATTAATTTAATTAAAATTGAAATTTAATATATAATTTAATATATATAAAATAAACATATATTTCAATACATCGCATCAGAGACTTTTATATGATAAGTTAACAAGGCCTCGATAACCATGATTCCCCTGATCCGATATCGCATCCGGGATTTTGTTTTGCATTATAATAAAACTCCGATATCACTCTTCCTCCCGATCTGATCCGATTTGCCAATACAAGAGGGCACTAACCAAGTGTAAAAGCTTATGTGATGTTTTATTTTCAAAAACTCATTTGAAATGAGTTAAAACTAATGAAGCGAATAAGGGTAATGGGAGTAAGTGTAGATATATTTTTTAATATTAGTTTATATCAATATTTATATGTGATAATTATAATTAATTAAATTAATTAATAATGTAATGTTTAATTAATTTTAATTAAATTTAAATATCATTTAGCTTAATATTATTAGTTTTTTTTAAATTAGATGAAATTTGTTTATAAATAGTTAATTAAATATCAGTTAGATAAATTAATAAATAGTTTATTAATAATTAGTTTAATTTATAATTACAATTAATTAGATTAATTAGAATTCTAATTTAGGATTTAATTTTTAAATGAGAATTTTGATTTTTAGCCCAGCAACAGAATTTCCAGATTTATGCCAGATTTCATCCATCAACTTTGGAGGCCCATAAATTGAGTTATACTTGGCCAAATGAGGCCCATGATGGCTCATTGGAAAGAGAAAATCAAATAGAACATTTTGGAGGAGGTTTCACCAACATATTTAATCATTTATTGGGTTAAAAATCATACAGAAGATCAGGCTCCGAATTTTGAAAACAAAATCAATTTTCTGAGTTATTTTCTTCAATTTCATTTGTCCAAAGCCTCTTCTAATTGCAGATCCATTGGTCAATGATATCCTTTGCCAATCAAACCATCCCAAGCATCAATACAGAGCTTATATTTTATTTTCAATTATTTATTTAAATAGAATTTGATTGAATTTGAGTTAAATGCCAGCACTGCTATTTTGATTTTATTGTTGCATTTTAATTTATTTCGATTTCTTCTTGCAGGAAAACAGTGGAAGAGATATGGAGAAAAGGATTTCAAGCAATGAGAATGCTACAACAATTAAAGATTGGAATTATGCACAAATAAAATTGTATTTGGCAGATTTCTCTTCAACAAACTCTCCTCTCGAAAATTCCTTTGCAAATAATATAAATAATAGAATGCAGAATGTAATAAGGGGTTGCACTCCTCTGCAAATTCTAGACTTCTAAAAGCACTATTGTAATAGGAATTTAGAGTTGTAGCAGAGAGGAGAGAAAATCTCAGATCTCGGGATTATTGAGGATTTTTCCTTTGTATCTTGAATTATGTATGAGGGGCAGAGTTTGCACTATTGTGACTCTAGTTTTGAAGGCAGAAGTTCAAACAATGTAAAGGGCTGTTGGAGACCAAGGACAGAGAAATGGATGCAATAAATTGGTATTTCTAATACTACTGTTTCAAATATCAGTTTTAATTTTATGGTGACAGGAATGTGTCATTTTATTCATGTTTGTACACTATTTTCAATATGGGTAATTTGTCTCAATCTTGTTATTATGTATCTCTGTTTTTATGGATTAATTTCTCATTTTTGAGTAACTACTTACTCTGAAATCTGTCTTATGAAACTGATTTATTGAATGGTAATGTGTTGTGAACTATTTCCACATATCATTATTCAATTATTGGATTTATTGATTTGATAATCAATATCATTTTTGTGAACTACTTCCTAGAATGTTATTGGTTTATTATTTCAAGTTTTAAGGTCTCAATAGAATTTGTTTTGGTAACCATAATATCAGTTAATTGAACTACTTCATTAACTTGATATTCATTATAAACAAAACATATTTAAATCCCAATACTTTAATTATTTTTCTCTTAGTTGGGTTAGATCTATACCTGCTTAATTAAGATAGGATTTAGATTAGTTTCTTTTTCTTGTATCATAGAATAAGCTTGCATTTAGAGTAAGTTCTACATTCTCTTAAGTCCTCTCCTCAAAGAGGCAAAATTTTAGTTGTGGCTTGGTTGAACCCAAATCAGCTTAAGGGTCATTCTCTTACCTGATCAGCAAGAAGAAGTGATCTGATATCCCTGTTACATTATAAACCAATAGCAATAGGGAGAAGGTAACTGGACCTAGTTAAACCAGTCGGAGCCAGCACACCAAACGGAAAAGGAGCTGCTTTAAGGTCCGGACCGGGTGGTTATCCCCCAATGTTGTTGCAGTGATTTTCGAGGCATCAACAGGTTCCTATGAACCCTATGTCATGTACATCATCAGGCCACTCCTAGACTTCATCTAGTAGATGGGGGCTCCCTTGATGGGAAATGTATACTCTTTCTTCAGCTTCCTTGAAAACCTCATTAATATCCTTATCCAATATGCCCTCTTCACATCAACACCTTACTTCACTGACACGCATAGTCTTGCCTATAGAACTCTGCTCGACGTGATTGTGGATGCTTGGTTCTCTGCCATATAGGCCCATCAAAATTCAAAAATATGGTTGAAAAACAAATAGAAAGTTACATAAAAATTTTCATATGAGATGAAGAGGCAGAGTGTACATCAAAAGCCTTTATTAAGTATTGCAAAAGAAATGGAGTTCTACAAGTTGTACAATGCCACATACATCTCAACAAATGGAATACCTAAGAGAATGAAGATAACATTAGTTTAATTTTCTCAAAGTATGATTAAAGGTGAAAGTTTATTTTAGAATGATCATTGGGTTCAAGCTATTTATAAAGTTGTATATCTCAAAAACAAAAGTACAATTAAAATTTTATAATGTAAAACACCATTTGAAGCTTATTTTGGTTTTTACATGTGATACAATTTTTCAGAGTATTGTATTCTAACGCATTCTTAAAGAGAATAGAATAAAATTGGAATTCAAAGTGATCAAATGTATTTTTGTTGGTTAGTGTATTGATTATATAGATTATAAAATTTTTATACCTTCACTCATAAAGTGTTTTCTAGGAGAGATGTTTTATTTCTTGAATTTGCAAATAATAAAAGAAAATATGATGATCATGATGTGTGGTATCCACATGAAGAAAATGATTAACTTTTGAAAGAAGAACTTCCTGAAAAAGCGTAGGACCAAGATATATGTATCATGGACACTTCAATTATTCAAAGTACCTCAAGAAGAAAATATGGAGATACTTTGAATAAAAAAAGAAAAGATGAAAGAAGTGCTTGGACTAGTGTAGCACAAAGAAGATCATCATAACAAGCATGGACTCCTCTAAGGTATAAGGATTGTGCTTTAATGCCTCAAATTAAGAAACCTTTAAATTTGGAGCACACTAATGATAATAAAGAATGGATGAAAGCTACGAAATAATATTGTAATTCTATTGTGAAAAATGGAGAATAGGAATTAATGGAGTTCCCTGAAAACAATGTCCTTATAGGATCAAAATAGTTATAAAAGTAAAAATTTTAAGTTGATGGTAGAATAGAAAAATATGAAGCAAGATTGGTTGAAAAATGTCACTCACAAAAAAAATGGTATAGATTATGAGAACATGTTTTATGCAAGTTGAAGAAAACCTTACATGGACTTAAACATAGAGAGATTATTTTTTTCAAAAAGGCTTTATAAAAGTAAAAGTTATCTTAATCCACTGATTAAATTAGATATGAATGGACATACTTCACTAATATTTTTATACGTTGATGATCTAATTGTCATGGGGAGTACTACCAACTTGATTGAAGATGTTAAGAGGCACTTTTCATATGTATCTGAGATGAAATATCCTAGAGTTGCACTATTGTTTAGGTATGCAGTTTTCATTGTATCTTAGAAAAAAGATCTTGGAAAGATGCACTATTGTTTAGGTATGAAATTATAAAAAAACCATAGCTATACCTTATTCACATAAATTAAATATATAAAATAATTTCTCAAATTATTTAACATGGATAAATATAAAGAAACGTCTATTCTATTGAAACAAAATATCGAGCTTTATTGAGCTTTTTAATGATGACGAGAAAATAATGTCAACCCTTATGATGCTTATTATGTCCAATTCAACCAGCATTACTAGTGGAGATCACAAGTAACACAAAGTTCACTTATGAAATGTAGAAGTTGGAGAGGAGAGTATTCAATGAATCCCAAAAGAGGAAGGATATTGTCAATGTAAAGAAAGAAGATTGGATCACTTACCATTCATGAGCATTCTCCTTTTAGAAAGTTGGATAGTGTACACATTCAATTAACCATAAAAGCCAAATGATAACGATGAAGGTGTATATGGGGATAATGGTTGGGGGAAGGTGTATAATGGAGATAAATGACCATCACATTGCTTTAATAAAATAAAGAAAAAAATGAAAATGTACTTTAATTAACATCACCCTATTCCTCATTCCTCTTTGCTTTGATCCCTCAACAGACATTACATAGAAAATACTTAATTACGTTTTGTCTGTAATGTAAAAATTCATATAAGAACATTTACTAATACTTGAAATTGATTAAACATAATTCAACCTTTACGACTTGTAAAATGTTGTGTAATGTCTCCTCCTCTACACCCCATGGACTTTTTTTTTTCTTGAGCTACTTCAACTTAATCACATCTTCCAGAATTTAATGATGAAAGATGAAATAGTAACATGGTCATTCAAATGAAATTCGAGCAATATTTTTAACAATTCAATGATAATTGACTATTAATCAATCTTTTAACAGGAGCCATGTGTTGGCATGTCACTATATTTTTGCGTAACTGATTTTTGGTGCATATTTAGTTTTAAAATACAATGACAAGGAGACAAAAGAGCAACATTTATAACAAGGATCATTGAATTAAAAGGTTTTTGGATGTATTTATTGAGAAATTGACCCTATTAGTTGGCCTCAAGGAAAAACATAGGTTTTTATCACAGAAATTCTATATTTAAAAATGTTGGATCCATGTATTGAATTTTTAATTAGTGTCACCAATGTTCACAATCCCAATTTGCATAATAGGAAAAAATAGAAATAATTGATATAAAATAATAATAAATATAAGATACATATTTATTTACAAAGGGAGTATGGATGGCACATAGATATATTTCATTAATAGGAAAGGAACTATGATGAAAAACAAGTACATGTAATAATATATGCTAATTGCAGAATAAAACACTGCATATGTTTTCATCCTAGCCAAGGAGATAGTTAAGGCCAGAGAACTTGGCACACTGAGTTCTCTCAACGAGGTTGCACTGTGTTCATAGGCTTATTATGCTTCACTGAAAGTGCTCAACAGTTTTGGAGTGAGTTGCAAAAAAATAGAATCCTTGACACAAATATATTCAAAGACAACTCTAGTAAAACAATGGTTTCAAATTGATACACAAAATCAATATTCCAAATACTCTAGTACGAGAGAAAGCTCTAATAATTTTTACAACTACTTCAAATCATAATAATGAGTTATGTCAGATCGCAATGCTTGAAATGTTCGAATTTGGTAGCAGTATGTGAGACTTGTATCCATAAGTAATATGTGTTAGAAGCTTAGGACACATATAATTTGGAGCTTCAACAACTTGCAAAGTGAATGAATTCAAAAAACAAGAGCAAATTACAACCAAGGGTTCATGAGAGCAGAATGTCCAATTAGAGTGTCATGTAACAACAACGAGACATTAATTTCAATTTTTTGGTTTTTGTTTTCTTTTTGAAAACCTGCCAAATAGGGCCTGCAGATTCTATTACACGAAACATTTATTTGGTTGAGTTTATCATACAACATCCTTTGAAAGCATGTGAACTTGTACTATAGATAACAAAATAAAATTTTCTTCTAGGAGCACAATGTTCATGGCAGAATAAGTAGAACAATGAAATTTTATTTCAAAATAACTTGAATTCAATTGCACCTTTGACAACTATTCAATGTTTTGTAATCAAGCCATATCTACATTAATCAATTAAATCTTAGTTTGATGGGACCAGCCCATGCTATATACCTTAAGCAATCAAATAACCATTGATTAAAAATGATTTAAAAATAATTGTTTTATTAATCAGGGTTTAGCACTGATATTTTGGTTTTGGAATTGATTGTTGTATTGATGATTATGTACAATAAGAGGACACTCGTCCTGGCCTCGTGCTTCCATCCCGCATTTCGCTAAACCCTAGGGTATTGGGTTCTCCCAATGATTTTCACTGTGTACTGTTGGGTTGTGAGCTTTGTGGTTCTGTGGGTGTTTGTGACTGTTATGCAACTATATTTTGCTTTCACAAACTGTGGTTTCTCCGTTGGTACGTTGTAGTTGTGCCTCAATCTTTTTTTCTTGGTTACACCCTTGCTGGCTTGGCTCTGCTAGTCGTTGCTTGAACTATTGTGAGTTTCTCAGTTCCTTTGATGGCTTGATGCTCATGGCTTCATTTTGGTTACTCATTCGGTCTTTTAGATTAATTTACGGTTCCTCTGCTGCAAGCATGGTTGTATAATTGGTTGCTTGGGTATGCATGTGGTTTTTTTCAGGTTGTGGCCTCAACAAGACCCTTC
This sequence comes from Pinus taeda, assembly GCA_000404065.3. Classification (NCBI taxonomy): domain Eukaryota; kingdom Viridiplantae; phylum Streptophyta; class Pinopsida; order Pinales; family Pinaceae; genus Pinus; species Pinus taeda. The sequence goes on along the minus strand of APFE030869103.1, from coordinate 133,123 downwards.
CACTTGTTGTCTACTCTCTCTAGCAAGGTAAAATGTCTTTCCCTCATGAAAATTATGCTCTCAACTTTTTTGTGCACTAATAGAATCGGATCCTTGCGAGCAGGGTTTTCTTTCATGGTGGCCGCGATCATTTGTGATTCTCCTTGTCCAACTTTGTTGTTGAGAGGGTAAGTTCTTCCAGCATTCTCATTCCCTTTCTGTTAGTCTTCACTATCTTTTTGGTTGGCTTCCAACCCACGGTGCTAACCCCTTGTTCTGTTATCCTTTCAGGTCACTAGTCTCTAGTTGGCATATCCCTCGACTCCTTCTTCAAGTGGGACCTGTATGATCTTTGCTTGTTGTCTTTGTTTGGCCGAAGGGTTTCTGATTGTCTTTTCTTGCACTTGACCTGAGTTTGATTGTAATGCCATTCGATTGTGAACAATTTTGTTTTTTTGGTTTGGTTGATTGAGTAGTGTGGGTTTTGCCGTGAACTGTAATGAATTTTTTTAAGGGTTTGAAACCCTAACCCTCTTTTTGTTGTTTTGTTTCTGAAGGAGGGTTTTCTCACCTTCAAAATTACTGGGCTTTAAACTTTTAATTGTTTCGTTGAAACCCCAATGTGGGCTATTGTAACTATTGTGAAAGATTAATGAAAAATATTTATATTAGTGCGCATAGGATTACCTCTTGCTTGTATTTGATACTGTGACTGTATTTGTTAATAGTGACTTGTTGTAGCATATCTTCGTGCCTCTATAGCTTCTTAGTGTGTAAAGGAACTATGTGCTTGTCTTCATTTTTTATATTTGTGACTCAATTGTAGTTATGCTTCTGCTTTTCATTGTTTTTTGGAACTCACTTCTGTTCTACCAGGAAGGAAATTGACAGATTGTTTGACAGATTGTTTGACAGATTGTTTGACTGTAGTTATTCAGATGGACTCATGAAAATTAAAAGAAAATATCTCTATTTCGTATTATTATTTTCTGTCTGGAAAAAAATGTTGAACCCCATCCATGCTATGTACATCTATTTTATAATCATTGCAATACAGTTAAGAAAACTGTTGGCACTTTCTTGTTTAGTTATGAAGTTGTTAACTGTCTCGCTATTTTGATTCTTTCGTTCTATAGAATATAATGATAATATTTTCTTTTCTGTTACTTTGTTTTTTTTTTTTTTCAAAAGTAAATAACTTTGAAGTCAAACTAAACAAGGGACCAGACGACTAGGTGTCTGAAACTACTTCTACTTGACTATATTCTCCCTAACTGTACTATCTATAACTACTCATTAATAGACAAAAGACATAAAACAGGCTCCTAATATTGTTCTTAATTAACAAACACAAATGAAATTCAAATTGTTGATGAACCTTCCCTCCTTAGCTGAGGCCAACACCCAGTCATGGTGCCCTTAGTTGGATGCTCCTGCATCAGGCTCCCGGGGTAAGAAAAATTCATGACTCTGGTCCATGAGCTTCTTGACTGAATAACCCACCTGCTCTATTTTCTTGGCTTCAAGCCACGAACTATCCTCAACAGGACAGTTCTTCCACTTGACCAGATATTGCAGATACTCTTTTCGTCGAGTTCTCTTGGCCACCTAAGTATCGAGGACCCTCTCGATCTCGGGGCACTGAACATAAGGCATTTGTCTCATCCAAGTCCCACTTCCATCCTGGGTGTCCCATGTAGGTCATGCTGTACTATCTTCTGTTGGATGAATAACATACGAAAATAGGTCTACCACATTAAAGATGGATGAGATGCCTATTCCTGGTGGTAGCTACATTTTGTAAGCATTCGCTGAAAATTTCCACAGAACTTTGTAGGGGCCTATCTTCTTGTACTTCAGTTTGTTATACACGCCTCTCGGAAAGTGCTCCTTGTGCAAATGACTGAGGACTTCATCCCCCACATTAAACTGCACTTCTCTCTATTTCACATCTGCTTGTTGCTTATACTTTTGACTGCTGTCATGCAAATTGATTTTCACCTGCTTGTGCAAATCTTTCATCGCGTTAGTGAAGTATTCCCCATTAGCATTCTGCCTTTCCTACTATCCTAGATCACGCAACTCATGCACTCTACGAGGATGCATGCCATACAAGACATGAAAAGGACTGTAACCCGTGCTGTGGTTGGGCGAGTCGTTGTAAGCGAACTCCGCCTGGGCAAGTACTTGATCCCACATTTGCAAATTTTCACCAATCAAACTTTGTAGTAGGTTCCCTAGAGTCTTGTTTACCACCTTTGTTTTCCTGTCGGTCTGCAGGTGATAAGCAGAGCTATAACTCAACTACGTGTCCATATTCTTCCACAGGGTGCGCCAATAGTGCCCTATAAACTTCACGTCCCTGTTAGAGAGAATGGACTTTGGTAGACCATGTAGTACGACGATCTCTGTAAAGAACAAGCGGGCCACGTGAGTGGCATTGCTAGCCTTTTTAAAAGGGATGAAATGCACCATCTTCAAAAACTAGTCCACTACTAAGATCACCAAACCATAACCCCGTTGTGTCCTTGGTAGACCCAAGACGGAGTCCAAGCTGACTGAGTCCCATGGTCTACTTGGAATGGGCAATGGTGTGTAAAGTCTCATATTTTGACTGTGTCCTTTTGCCAACTGACACACTTTACATATGGTCACAAATCTCTGCACATCCCTTCGCATTTTTGGACAAAAGTAAAAATGGATGAGTTGCTCTAATGTGTTGTCTATGCCGAAACATCCAGCTAGACCTCCACTGTGCTTTTCCCAAATGATATTCTCTCTCATTGAGTAGTCAGGAATGCATAAATGTCCTCCTCTAAACAAGAGCTTCTCTTGCAAATTATAGTCCAACCATGGACTATTAACCCTCACCAAGGATTCTAACAGGCTTCATATGCCTCCTCGAAATTCGTGTCAGTTTGATATAAGTCTATCAAGTGCTCAAAACCCAGCACTTGAATTGTACTCTCTTGCAAGACTAAGTCTCTTCTACTCAATGCATCCGCCACCTTGTAGGCCTGCCCACTGATGTGTTTCAACACAAAGGTGAAACTTTGCAAATATTTAACCCACTTAGCATGTTTGTGATTTAGCTTGTGATGTTGCATCACATACTGTAGTGCAAAATTATTTAAGAACAAAATGAACTCATACCCCAACAAATAGTGTCTCTAATGCTTCAAGGCTTGGACAACAGCATAGAATTCCTTGTCATAGGACGAATACTTCTGCATGCTTTTGTTCAACTTCTGATTGAAAAATGCAACAAGTTTATCTTCTTGGCTAAGTATAGCTCCAATGGTCGTACCACTTGCATCACAGCGAACTTGAAAAAGCTTCTTAAAATCTGGCAATTTTAGGATCGATCTCTCTATGATCTTGTTCTTCAGTAGTTGAAAACTCCTTTTATCTGCTGCCTCAATCCAATGAAAAGGCTAACTTTCCTTCTTAATAGTGTCCAACATAGGTGTGCAGATTTCACTGAACTTTCTTATAAATTTTCGGTGAAAACTCGCCAGCCCATGAAAACTACGTACCTCAAATAGACCTTTCGGGGATGGCCAATTAACTATCACTGCAATCTTCTCCGGGTCCATCTTCAACTCGTTTCTTGCAATCACGAAACCCATAGAAACTAATTCTCTTTGCAGAAAAGTACACTTTTCAGATTTATCAACAGCTTATTCTGCTACAATTTTTCCTGCACTTTTCGAACATGTCGAAAATGTTCCTCTTTCATCTTGCTAAAAAATAATATGTCATCTAGGTACACTATTACAAACTTCCCAATGTATTCTTCCAGAATTTCATTCATTAATCACATAAAGGTACTGGGTGCAATGCTTAGTCCGAATGGCATTACCAGCCACTCATACAGTCCCTTGTTAGTCTTGAAGGTTGTCTTCCACTCATCCCCTTCTCAGATTCGAATCTACTGATAGCCACTCTTTAAACCAATCTTGGAAAAATATACTGCCCCAATTAGGCAATCCATTATGTCATCCATCCATGGTAGTGGAAATCTGTACCGAATGGTGATCTTGTTGATGGCCCTTGAATCTGTGCACATTCGCCATTCTCCTCCTTTCTTGGGAGTGAGAACTGTTGGAATTGTGCAAGGGCTCAAACCCTCCCTTATCAGCCCTCTATCTATTAATTCCTTCACCTGTTTTCTGATCTCCTCATTGTCTTTGGGGCTCATCCGATATGCTTCCTTATTTGGCAAACTTGCTCCAGGTATAAATTCAATATGATGACTCATACTTCTTTTAGGGGGCAGTTTGTCTACCAAGTCATCCACTACTATATCGCTAAAATCCTGAAACATCCGCTAAATTTCTGTGGGTAAATCAGACATCTTTGTGTGTAGCAGCAACATCTTTTCTCTTCTTACAACAATGTAGCTTACTTCACTGTCTTCAAACTATTTCAAAAACTGCTTTCTGCCCATCATTAGCACTCTCCTCTCACTTGTTCTCATTGTTTCTTCTTCCTTGATGGGCACAATCGTGTGTTTGATACCATCTTTGATAAAATTATAACAATTTGTCTTCCCATCATGTACTACCTTCCTGTCATACTACCATGGCCTACCTAATAGTATGTGACATACATCCATCGGCATTATATCACAAATGAATTTATCCTTATATTTGCCAATATGAAACTCCACTTAACATTCTTCATCCACCAACAGCTGATGGCCTTTTTGAAACCATGATACCTTATAAGGAGTGGGGTGTTTCAACCACTTCAACCCCAACTTCTCCACCATCTCCATGGCAACCAAATTATCTGTACGCCCACTATCAATAATCAGCTTACAACTTTTACCATGTGACTTACAAATTTTCTGAAACAAAGCTTTCCTTTGAGTTCGTTCAGCTATTTCTTTGGCTAGTTTCAGCGACACCTTGTTCAAAACTAAGGCTTCCCCTGCTTCCGACACATTTTCTGCTTCTCGAGGAAGCGCCTCTACTTCCTCTGGATGTGCAACATATGCACCCCTCTGTATAGCTTGTTCCACCTCATGACACTCAAAAGATCTGTGCCCCCACTTGTGGCACCTGTATCATTGATAACTAGCTCCTCTGCCTCCACCATTTCCCCTGCCTCGCTAATATGGCCTACCACTTCTCGTGTTGTCACCTTTCTCTTCCATTCCATAAGCTTTGGAACTGATGCCTTCTTCATTACTGCTGGCAGTTCACCCTCTGCCATAAGACTGTCCTCTTTCTCTACCGGTTCCCCATCCTCTCCTAGCAAATTGTTTTCTAGTGATCTTCTCCTCTGTTTTCTTAGCACTTTGATATTCTTTTTCTATGTTTTGCGGGGAAAGAATACTAATTTCATGTAATATTTCTAATCTCAAACCATTTACATATTTTGTTGTTTTCTCCGGGGCGTCCTTTGTATAACCGACGTTTAAATTTACCTGGTAGAATTATTCAGTGTACTCCCTTATTATCATCCCTTTCTGCTTTAGGTTCTACACTTGCCAATGTAGTGCAATGTGGTAATCCTTAGGTAGAAATCTTCCTTTCAACTTGGCCACCATCCTTGACCATTTCATGATTGGCAACTCATTTAACCTCCTTCTCTTTGTTTGGACACTGTCCCACCATAGGGTTGCATGTCCCTTCAACTTTGTCGCAACAAACTTGACTCTACGGTCTTCAATGACGTCTTCACACTCAAAATATTTATCTAGTTTGCTGATCTAGTCCAACAGAGCCTATGTGGAAAAGTTGCCATCATAATTTGGGATTTTGGGTTTAGGCTTACTTCTCGCTAATAGGACCGACCTCAATAGTCTAATTTCCGACCCTTCTTCATTCAATCTATCTGTTGTCACTACAGCTTCTTCGCTATCATCTCCTATCTCTGGATCCCTTCTTCTCCCTGCTTCATCTGCTTCCAAACGGGTAGTAAGGATCCTAATCTCCTCCTGCAATCCTTCCTTTGTTATCCTCCGAGCACCTCTTCCACGACCTTATCTTCCTACCTCCATTTCTCAAGGGAATTCTAAATCCTACTCTGATACCACTATGATGGGACTAGCCCATGCTATATACATTAATCAATCAAATAGCCATTGATTAACAATGATTTAAAAATAATTGTTTTGTTAATCAGAGTTTAGCACTGATATTTTAGTTTTGGAATTGATTGTTGTATTGATGATTTTGTACATCGAGAGGATAGTTGTCCTACATCGAGAGGATAGTTGTCCTGGCCTCGGGCTTCCATCCCATGTTTGGCTAAACCCTAGGGTATTGGGTTCTCCTAGTCATTTTCACTGTGCGTTGTTGGGTTGTGAGCTCTGCGGTTCTGTGGGTGTTTGTCACTGTTATGAAACTATGTTTTTCTTGCGCCGACTATGGTTTCTCCATTGGTAAGTTGCAACTGTGCCTCAATCTTTTTTTCTTGGTTTACGCCCTTGCTGGCTTGGCTCTACTAGTTGTTGGTTGAACTATTGTGAGGTTCTCTGTTCCTTTGACGACTCAATGCTCACTGCTTCATTTTGGTTACTCATTTGGTATTTTAGATTAATTTACAGCTCCTCTGCTACTAGCATGGTTGTGTAATTGGTTGTTTGGGTATGCATGTGCTTGTGTTCAGGTCGCGGCCTCAACAAGACCCTTCCACTTGGCGTTTGATCTCTTTGGCAAGGTAAAATGTCTCTTCCTGATGAAAATTATGCCCTCAACTTTTCTGTGCACTAATAGACTTGGATCCTTGTGAGCAGGGTTTTGTTTCGTGGTGGCCATGGTCAGCTGTGATTCTCCTTGTCAAGATTTGCTGTTAAGAGGGTAAGTTCTTCCAGTGTTCACATTCCCTTTCTCTTAGTCTTCACTGTCTTTTTGGTTGGCTTCCAAACCATGGTGTTGACGCCTTCTTGTATTATCCTTGCAGGTCACTGGTCTCTAGTTGGCATATCCCTCGGCTCCTTCTTCGAGTGGAACTGGTAGGATCTTTCATTGTTGTCTCTGTTTGGTTGAAGGGTTTTTGGTTGTCTTTTCTTGCACTCGACCTAAGTCCAATTGCAATGTCGTTTGATTGTGAACAATTTTGGTTTTCTAGTTTGGTTGACTGAGTAGTGTGGGTTCTGCCATGAACTGTAATGAATTTTGTTTAAGGGTTTGAAACCCTAACCCTCTTTCCATTGTTCTGTTTCTGAAGGAGGGTTTCCTCGCCTTTGAAACTATTGCACTTTAAACTTGTAATTGTGTGGTTGAAACCCCAATGTGGGCTATTTTAATTATTGTGAAAGATTAATGAAAAAGATTTGTATTAGTGCGGACAGGATTACCTCTTGCTTGTACTCGATACTGGGACTGTATTTGTTAATAGTGACTTGTTGTAGCATATCTTCGTGCCTCGATAATTTCTTAGCATGCAAAGTAACTATGTGCTCGTCTTTGTTGTTTATATCTGTGACTCAATTGTAGCTATGCTTCTACTTCTCGTTGTTTTTGGGAACTCACTTCTGTTCTACCAGGAAGGAAATTGACAGATTGTTTGACTGTCTTTTTATTACATATAACAAGAATTATATGATAGGAGACATAGTAATTATTTAGATGGACTCAGGAAAATGAAAAGAAAATATCTCTGTTTCGTATTATTATTCTCTGTCCAGAAAAAAATGCCGAACCCCATCCATGCTGTGTACATCTATTTTATAATCATTGCAATATAGTTAAGCAAACTATTGGCAGTTGCTTGTTTTGGTTATGTAGTTTTTAAGTATCTCGCTATTTTGATTCTTTCATTCTGTACAATATAATGATAGTATTTTCTTTTGTTACTTTGTTTTTTTTTTGTCAAAATTAAATAAATATGAAGTTAAACTAAACAAGAGACCAAACAACCAAGTGTCTGCAACTACTTCTACCTGACTGTACTGTCCCTATCTCTACTCTGCCTAACTACTCATTAATATACAAAAGACATAAAACAGGCTCCTAATAATGTTCTTAATTAACAAACTTAAACGAAATTCAAATTGTTGATGAACCTTTCCTCATTAGCTGAGACCAACACCCGGTCTGTTGAGATTTTCTGTTTTGCATAAGATAGGCAAAATCTCAGTAGATGACAACAATAGGAATCAGTTCCTAGATTAGCTCCAGGTTGTTGGGAGATGATTAATGCCTCCTATATTTGATGAAAGTGAGTTAATGAGGTCGTTAGATTCCCTTTGATATAAAACAGACAACCATTCAGATTGTTTGCAATGAGGGTGAGAGTTTGTGAGGATTTAATTATGTAATCTCCTGTTTGATTAATAAGATTGCTGATGCCTATGTTGTGTGGATGTAGCCCAGATTGGTTGGGTGAACCACGTTAATTGTTGTGTCTTTATGTGCATGTTTGATTTGCTGAGTTTTTGTTTTAGTTTGTTATGCATCTGATCTCCAACAACTTGTATCAGAGCAAGTTGGAGGTGCTGGTGTTGAGAGGATTTGCTACGTGCATGCTGGAGTCTGCGTCTGGAGCGCGTGCGTGGAGGTATTATATTTGCGTGGAGCGTCATTGGTGCTGCGTGGGAAGCATACAGACTACAGAACCGTGGTATTCTGTTGCATGGTATTGCGTCGAGTCTGCAGTTTCTGAGGCGGCAACCCGGACGAAAGGAGACTCGTTGCCATTGCCGGTCTCGTGCACAGTCATAAAATCGTCAACCCAAATCTTGCAAGACGACAAGGCAGTGCAGGAGAAGTTTCTAGCCATCGCTTCATTTGTTGCTGGTGCATGTTGATTGCCAGTGCACCAAGAGTCTGCTTAGCGCGGATCCAAAGGGGCAAGATGCGTGGATTGTTTGCTGGTGAGTGGATTGCTGGCAGATTTTCTGCGCAGAGGAACTGTTTGGTGTCGTGTGGAGGTGTGTTTCATGTATGACCGCAAAGGGAAAGCAGTATACAGTTGTGTGAACACAAGCCTAAAAAACCAACGACCAAATCCGAGGTATTATCTGCGTGTTAATGCGTGAAGGGTGTTTTTATTATATGCAACAACTTTCAAAAGCGTTAAATATAGAACAAGAAACCTTTTTTGTTGCATGCACATTGTTAAGTTAAATACCAAAAGCGTTAAGGATAGAACAACAAATTTTTGTTTGAATGCGCATTTTTGAATTAAATAACATAAGGAGAAAAATCGTTGAGTATAAAGCAGAGATGGTTGAATTGGTGCGTAGATGATTGCTGGAATTTTTCAATTGATGCTTGTGCGCATTGATCACTAGTTTGTATTGACTGTTTTTTTTTACTGGTGTGTATTGGATTGGTTGTTTTGTGGTGTGCGCATTGCTCCATTGCACTTTGCTTTACTCGGCTGTGTATGCACAACACAAATCAAACAAGAGTTTTTTGTTTTTTCAGATTATTCTTTTTATTGCCCAATTTGCACAGTAAACAAACCAATAATTTTTTTTTTTTTAAAAGCAAAGGCATAGGCAGTTTTTTAATTGCTCGTATTTAAACATTGGTTTTGGAGATTATTGTGGTTTTTTGGTTGATATAAGATGGAAAAAACTGAGAGTGCCCGTTTTGAAATTGAGAAGTTTAATGGAAAAAATAATTTTGAGATCTGGAAGGTGAAAATGCATGACCTGCTTGTCCAACAAGGCATGGTAAAGGCATTGATGGGTAAATCCAAACAACCTTACAACATCACAGACGATGAGCGGGACGAGATGGATGAAAGAGCAGTAAGTGCTATTCCATTATGTTTGGCGGACGATGTCCTGTTTAATATCGTGTTGGAGGTAAGATCTGCTGGTTTGTGAACGAAACTGGAGAAACTGTACATGACCAAATCCTTAGCCAATAGGATTCTCGTGAAGCGACAGTTGTACAATTTGCGAATGAATGAAGGTACATCGATTGCTGATCATTTAAGTGCTTTTAATACTCTTCTTGTGCAATTACAAAGTATAGAATTAAAAATTCCATTCGAGGATAAAGCTATTACTTTATTGTGCTCGTTGCCCGAGTCATGGGATCATTTTGTTACTTCTATAAGTCTTAGTTCATCAGAAACTATTGAGTTTGATGATGTAGTTGCATCCTTATTATCGGAAGAAACAAGGAGGAAGTCACATTCTGAAATTCTACATCAGAAGCTATGATGGTTAGAGGTCGTTTCGAAAGAAAGACGCCCCAGGAAGCCGAGCGACTCACGTTCAAAGTCGAAAGGGAAGAAGAGTAAGCTAAAGTTCTGGTTTTGTGGCAAATCAGGGCATTTAAAGAAGGATTGCTGGAAGCGACAGCAGCAAACTTCAAAAGCAGATTCTTCGACAGAGAAGAAGGAGGCAAATACGACAGATACAGGTTCACCATCTGGTTCAGGTATGAGTGATGAAGTATTATCAGTTAATGTGTCGAATCATGGTAAACATTGGTGGTTAGATTCTGGTGTATCAAACCACATGTGTATCCATAAAGAATGGTTTAATACATATAAATCAATTAATGAAAGAATGGTTTAAGACATAAAAATCAATTAATGATGGAGTTGTGTACATGGGTAATGATGTAACATGTAATATTGTGGGGATTGGGAGCATACAACTACAAATGTTTGATGGGACAAATAGAATATTAACTGATATGAGGCATGTACCAGATTTAAGGAAACATTTGATTTCATTAGGAGCACTTGATTCAAATGGGTATAAAACTATAATTCAAGGTGGAGTAATGAAAATTTACAAAGGCATTTTACTAGTTATGAAAGCTAAGAAAGTAGGAAATCTATTTTAGTTAGAAGGAGGTACTGGGTCAGCTTTTGTGTCTACTGTGTCTGCACATGACAGTAACTCCATTCACTTATGGCATCAAAGATTGGGGCATATGAGTTAGAGAGGGTTGAAAATTTTGGCTAATCGCAAGTTACTTCCAAATCTGAAGTCTGGAAAATTAGATTTCTGTAAGCATTGTCTGTTTGGAAAACAAAGTAAACAAAAGTTTAAAACAGGCAAACATACTAGTAAAGGCATACTTGATTATATCCATTCAGATGTTTGGGGACCAGCCCCTACAACCTCATATGGTGGTTCGTCTTATTTTGTATCATTCATTGATGACTTTTCTAGGAAGGTTTGGGTCTACATGTTGAAAAGAAAGTCTGATGTTTTTTCAGTTTTCAAGCAGTTTAGAGCATTGTTAGAAAATAGCACTGGTAGAACAATAAAATGTTTAAGAATTGACAATGGTGGTGATTTTACTTCCAAGGAGTTTGACAGCTATTGCAAGGATGCAGGGATCAAGAGACATAAGACCACGGTTTATACTCCTCAGAAAAATGGAGTTGTTGAACGCATGAACAAGACTCTTCTAGAGAGAGCAAGGAGTATGCTGAGTAACGTCGGGTTGCAAAAGGAGTTGTGGACGGAAGCAGTGGCAACAGCTTGTTATGTGATAAACTGATCTCCATCGACGGCGATAGACTGCAATATTCCGCAAGAGGTATGGAAAGGACACCCTTGTGACTATTCTAAACTCAGAGTGTTTGGTTGTGATACATATGCTCTAGTGCCTAAACATCGGCGAACTAAGTTAGATCCAAAGTCTAAAAGGTATATCTTTGTTGGGTATGGTGTTGGAACAAACGGATATACATTGTGGAATCCTACTACCTGCAAAATCATCATTAACAGAGATGTAAGTTTAATGAATCCTCTCTTGTACAGTTAGATGTAGATAGTAGATTGAAACAAGATGATGTATCTGACTTTCAGCACATTCCGTTTGATAGCATTTCTAATGATAGTCATGATGACCATAGTTCAGATACTAGTCATGAATAGGTTTCAGACTCAGAATATGAACAGGGTTCAGGTTTAGATCATGAACAGGTCTCAAATACTGATGGGCAAGAAGTTCCTACAGATGGTAGTCAGCCAATCGAGGAAGCGACAGAAACATCCTTAAGGAGGTCGACAAGAATCAAACGGCCACCGAGAAGGTATGATGATTATGTTACTTCAGTTGCATTTACTGCTAATGACGATGAACCTCTGTGCTATCAGGAAGCAATAGAAGGTTCGAAAAGTGACAAGTGGAAAGCAACCATGAAGGACGAAATGATGGCCTTGAGTAAGAACGACACATGGGATTTGGTTGAGCTTCCAAAAGGCAGGAAAACTATGGGGTGTAAATGGATCTTCAAGCTGAAATGGGGTGTGAATGATACGAAAGACAGGTACAAAGCGCGACTGGTTGCAAAAGGGTTTTCTCAGAAAGCCAGTATTGACTTTCATGAAATTTTTTCACCAGTGGTTAAAATTGTTTCAATTAGAATAGTGTTAGCATTAGTGGCTTTGCTTGATTTAGAGTTGCAACAATTAGATGTTAAGACTGCATTTCTACATCGTGACTTAGATGAGGAAATATATATGGAACAACCGGAAGGTTTTGTTCAGCATCACAATGAGAAACTTGTCTGCAGGCTCAAGAAGTCATTATATGGCCTGAAGCAGTCGCCTCGACAGTGGTATAAGAAGTTTGATTCTTTCATGTTGAGTCAGAAATATGTTAGAAGTGAATATGATCATTGTGTTTATTTTTAAATAGTTAAATAATGGCATATTCATTATCTTGGTATTGTATGTTGACGATATGCTTTTAGCAAGCAAAAGCATAGAAGAAATCAACAGGTTGAAGGCTCAGATGGCAAGGACATTTGATATGAAAGATGTAGGAGCAACAAGACAGATTTTGGGCATGGAGAATTTTAAAGACAGGAGCAATGGTAAGCTATGGCTATCACAGCAGAAGTATATTGAGAAAATACTTTTGAGATTTGGTATGAATAATGTGAAGCCTGTGCCAGTCCCTTTAGCTTCCCATTTTAAGCTTTCTTCGATTTTATGTCCTAATACAGATGAACAAAAGGATTATATGTCTCGAATTCCATATGCCAATGTAGTAGGGTGTTTAATGTATGCGATGGTTTGTACTTGACTAGATATTTCACATGCAGTTGGGGTTGTCAGAAAGTAGATGGCAAATCCGAGTAAAGAACACTGGTCAGCAGTGAAATGGGCGCTTCGGTACTTGAGAGGCACAAGTAGTTATTGTATTACTTACAATAAGAGTAGTGAATTTGTTTGCGGATATGTTGATTCTGATTTTACAGGTGATTTGGATAAGAGAAGGTCAACTTCAGGGTACGTCTTTACTCTTGCAGGTGGAGCTATCAACTGGATGTCAAAGCTACATAACAGTGTTACTTTATCCACTACTCAAGCAGAATACATTGCTGCTTCTCATGCTTGAAAAGAAGCGATTTGGTTGAAAGGTTTGTTTGGTGAATTTGGTATGTTGCAGGACAACATCAAGTTATTTTGTGACAGTCAAAGTGCAATACATTTGGCTAAGAATCCGGCCTATCATAGTAAATCAAAGCATATACCAATCAAGTACCATTTTGTAAGACAGGTTATCACGGAAAGGGGCGTCTCTCTTGAAAAGGTGCATACAAAGGAGAATTGCGCAGACATGTTCACGAAACCAGTGTTGTTAGAGAAGCTACGCTGGTGTTTGGCTTCTCTTGGCTTGCAGAAAAGATAAAATAATAATAACAGGGTATCAGGCTAATTGTTGTCAAGGTGGAGATTGTTGAGATTTTCTGTTTTGCATAAGATAGGCAAACTCTCAATAGATGACAACAATAGGAATCAGTTCCTAGATTAGCTCCATGTTGTTGGGAGATGATTAATGCCTCCTATATTTGATGAAAGTGAGTTAATGAGGTTGTTAGATTCCCTTTTCTATAAAACAGGAAACCATTCGGATTTTTTGCAATGAGGGTGAGAGTTTGTGAGGATTTAATTATGTAATCTCTTGTTTGATTAATAAGATTGTCGATTACTATGTTGTGTGGACGTAGCCCAGATTGGTTGGGTGAACCACATTAATTGTTGTGTCTTTATGTGCATGTTTGATTTGCTGAGTGTTTGTTTTAGTTTGTTGTGCATCTGATCTCCAACACGGTCATGGCACCCTTAGCTAGATGATCCTGCATCATAGTTCAACACCTCGGTGCAAAAGGTCATTATAAGACTTTGTATTTTATAATCAATTACGAATTCAATGAAATATCTGTTAATAGTTAAACCAAGAATCTCATAGTTCCTGGATGCATCACCTAATAAAAGCACAATTTCGATAACTTTTATTTGTATGCTATCTAATTTTCTCTCATTCAAGTATTAATTCATTTTTCAGATTTTTAGTTACATGTACACTTTTATGAGAATTTGACTATTGTTATATCTGCTTAGTGCTCCCTTTTTGTTCCTTCTTTGCACATATTGGAGTTTGTTGGAATATGAATGACACACAAATAAGAGACACAACAACAATGCTGGGTACAAGAACTCTGTGATCAAAAGCCTTTTTAATACCCCTTGTGCTAATTAAGTGTTGATAGATCAAGTATGCAATAATTCCTATGGAAATGACCATTCCAACATGAGTTCATATGCAAATGAACAATTCCCTAGGAGCTACCATCCGCATTTGAAAAAACTAATTTAATCATTTGTTTAGAAAAATAACAACTTGCCTCAAATTCATGGCTTGATAAGGAGCAATAATCACTAGTAACACAGATAAAAATGGAAGATCCAATTCCGCTGTTTTGAAAATGAAGGTTGCCAAAAACTATGGTTGATGATGCAATTGAACTTATAATAATCTGCAATAGAGAATAACTAAGTGAAATAAGATGGCATTTGAGTTATTGTGACTCATAAGAAATGAGTTAAAATAGGATCCACATTTCCCAACACCAATTCAATCATTTTTTAAGAAAAATAACAACTTGCTCAAATTCATGGCTTAATAAAGAGAAATAATCACTACCAACACAAATAAAAATGGCAGTTTTAATTCCCCTATTCACAACAAATTAAGCTAGTCAAACACTATGGTTTGTGATGCAATTTAACTCATCATACTCTACAACAAAAAGTAGCTAAGTGAAATAAGATGTCCTTTGAGCTATTGTGACTCACTAGGAATGTAGCAAAATAGTGTAAGAAGGAAGAGATAAAAGGCAGTGCACAAACGATAATCACCTATGTAATAATGTAAACAAAGAAATCGATTTTGAATAAAAATAAATAAATGGGTCATGAATTTTAAATTCTCAATTCATTTGACTGGATTTTCTCTAATATTTTAACTGGGAAGAACCTGGATCATGTTGGAATACCTTATTAATGTTCCGTATACCTTATTCGTGTTGTGCTTTTGTTCTCACTTTTCACATTCTTGAGCATGTTGGAATATGAATGACACATAGATAAAACACACAACAAAAATGATGGGTACAACAAATCTCGGATCAAAAGCCTTTTTAATACCCCTTTCCCTGGTTAAGTGTTGATAGATCAAGTATGCAACAGTTCCGACGTTAATGACCATTTCAGTTCCAATTCCCTTGTTGTGAACAAATTAAGCTTGTGAAATATTATGGTTTTTGATGCAATGGAACTTATCATAATCTCCAACAGAGAATAACTAAGTGAAATAAAATGGCATTTGAGTTCTTATGACTCATTAGGAATGTAGCAAAATAGGATCCACACTTCCAAACACCAATTGAATCATTTGTTAAGAAAAACAACAACTTGCCTCAAATTCATCATTTGGTAAGAAGCAATAATCATGCGAAAAACAAATAAAAATTGTAGTTCCAACTCTGCAGTTCCAAAAAAATTATGGGTGTTAAAAACAATGCAATTGAACTCATCATACTGCAATAGAGAATAACTAAGAGAAATAAAATGGAATTTGTGTTCTTGTGACTTACTAGGAATGTAGTAAAATAGTCTAACAAGGAAGACAAAAAATGTAGTGCAGAAATTGTATTCACCTCTATAATAATGTATACAAACAAATCCATTATGAAAAAAATAAATAAATGTGAGATGAATTTTAAAGTCTCAATTCATTTGACTAGAATTTTTCTAATTTTGCAACTTGGAAGAACTGCTTACCTGTTGCAAGGAATGGCATCTGTAACTATCTCTAGGACCAAAAGTGGAACAAGAGAAGATTCATTGATCGTTGTGTACTTTGATAACATCAAAACCCTGCAACACCACAATTGAATCACATTTTTCCTCAATAAATACCTGAGTTCCAAATATAAAAGTTAAATCATGACCAAAAAATCCTTTATGTAAGTAATTTTTCTGAGTGCTAACCTTTGGAAATAGGAAAAAGAAAAAGCAAATAAAACTCAAGAGATTTATGTATAATGGCCTAAACCTCAAATAAAATTGAAGTTATGTCCCCCAAGAGAGAATTGTGTTATGTATTCACATATTCTATGCTCAAGTTAGGATTAAGGGATATTGAGCATGAATTCAATTTGGGCATTTGCCATGTTAATTGTATGCTCACTGAATTCATATTCGACTATGAGCATATTGAATAATTTTGCTTTAGTTCTAATGTCTATGAATTTAATTTGGTCATTGGTTATCAATAATGACAATGAATAGAATAATGAATAGTTGTAATTGAGGTCACTGTATGATGCGAGGCATTAGTTTCCTGTGTTGTGTATCCACATCTTGTATGTTCAAGTTAGGATCCATTGATATTGAGCTTGTCACTCTAGGTTAGAAATACTGAGTATTTTGATTTGGGTTGGTAAAACACATCTTTCAAACTTAACTGCGCTTTTACTAGGAAATCATGTCTTGATTATGGGTCCTTTGGGAGGCCGACAACAATCACTTACATATTTTTTATATTTATAGTTCTATTTATGATTTTCCTCATATTGGTTCTAGTGACTCCAAGCTCTCTCTGAATAAGGCTCTCCAAAAACATCAAACAACACTGAATGATGAGAGACATATTGTTGAACATAAAAAATTACAAACCATTGGTTTGTCTTTGTGTCACTACCTGAATGATGTTATCCAAAAGGATATAGAAAAACTTCATTGGGGGAGAAGGAGGGTTAAAAATAAAACCCAATTGTTAGATTTTAAGCTTTTGTGGTAGTTTTTTTGCAGTGTCATGATCCGGATTATCCACAGTTTCGTGTTCATTCCGTCAATGTTTCAAACCCCAAAGAGGGTCCATCATCAGGACTAAATCAAGATAAAATATGAATGAAAACTTATTGATAGAAGAGCCTTTCGACCTAGGTATAAATAAACCTAGATCCCTAATTTTTATAAAGAAACCAACATTTATATATGATTTCTTATTCATTATTATTTTATTTTTATAATAGTTTTATCAAAAAATAATTATTTATTAGCTTTAATTATTCCCATGTTTTAAACTTGAACCTAAAAATTTTAATTGATATACTCAATTCATAAATAAGTTTAATTTATTTATTTTATAATTCTTTTTATTGCTTTATTTTCATATTTAAATTTAATTAATTCTTTGTTTTAATTATTAATTTTAATTAATTATTATAATTTTAATTAATTATTCTATCTATAATCATTTTTATTGTTATTTACCAATTTTTCTATTTAGCCCTAATTTCCAATTAATTAATTGATTTATTAAATTAATTTATTAATTAATAATTTATAATCTTTATTTCATTTATTAATCAAAGCTAATTTCTTGGTTATTATTAATTATTTGAGTAATTTTACTTAATTTCTATTTCTATTAGAATAATAAAATTTATTTTAATTAATATAATTATTTAAAAAAAATAAAATAAAATTAATTAATTTGATTTAATTAATTTATAATTTTTATTTAAAATTAATTATTAAATTTATTAATATGAAAACCCTTGATCTTATGCTTCTAAAGGCCTAGATGGGTTTATTTTTCTAATAAGGGGAAGTCAATTTCCACTAATTTTACTCCCGTTGTCCCTTTTGAGGTAAAAATGATTTATTATTATAATGATTAAAATAGTCTATGATTTACCTTAGCAAACGGAGGAATGATTTTCTTGTTTCTACATTGTTTCAGAAATTGCAGGTCTGCAGTTCTCCTCTCAATTTTTATCCTCAAGATTTCGAGACGACAGATCTCCTTCCATGTTTCCCTTCCATACAGGGAAGTTATGTTAGATTTTAAGCTCCTGTGGTAGTTTTTTGCAGTGTCATGATCTGGATTATCCATAGTTTCGTGTTCATTCTGTCGACGTTTAGTCCTGATGATGGACCCCCTTTGGGGTTTGAAATGTCGACAGAATGAACACAAAACTGTGGATAATCAGGATCATGACACCACAAAAAACCCAATTGGTTTTCCTCTGTGTCCTTTAAGGAAAGAGCAGGGTCTCCTTATACATGTGTTAACTCATGAGTCATTGGTTGGAAAAAATCATTATATCTATAAACTGTCACAAATAATTTCATGCTCAGTAGGTATCCATGTTCATACATTGGCTTAGGAATCCCACACCTATCACTCACATATTTTCGACTACTTTGGATTTGTTTATTTATGATTTCAGTTATAGTGGTTTTTTTAAGCATACACTTGCTGAAAGAAAAGAATGACTTATGCAACAAGTACAGGCCAAGTGCACAGATCTCCCAACGAATCTTCAAGGAAAGGAAGCCTCACTCTCCTCGTCATTTTGATAGGGCTATTTTTTATGCCCATCTATTCAAAAAGAGCTTGCAAAAAATTAATCTAGAATGGATTGGATTGAAATGAAAACCACCTGGCCTTCTCCCCTCATAGATAGTGAAACAACAAGTGAAGCAAAGGAAAGGAATCAGTGGTTAAAATGGGAAAATAATATTGGATATTACAGTAAAGGAGTGATTGGTAAAATCATTGATTGGGATTGTAGGGTAGAGAAGGTAAATCCAGCTACACAGGCAAAGTATCACATGTAAATGAATGCATTTTTTTATACCTTTTCTTGCATAGGGGATGTGGAACCCTCCTGTAGGGGGAACATGATGAGGTGCCAAAATGATGAAATTATATGATATCAACTACATGAGGGAGGGAGTGGAATGGAGTATTAAGGAATAGTTCCCTAATTGATTCTTGCATAGATTAAGATGTTATTCTAGTTTCAAGTTTTTAGATTACAATGCATAATTTCCTAGCCTTTACAAAATGCATACACTATATTGAACACCTCTTAAATGTTTACTTATCCGGGATGACATTTCAACAACATGGAGTAGGGAGACAATATTTTTGCATAATATTCTTGAGACGTTAGAGCTTCCTTGTATTCATTGTATCGTTCATGCCCAGGAATTCCAAATTGCAATGCTCAACCATAAAAAAATCTCTTACCCATGTTCAAACATATATCCATTTTTCTTGTCACTTCCGCATTCTCAATATATCCATTACAAAATTCATAGTTACTTTCAAAGCTCAGAATTTCCAATATCTTGGTTGCTTCTTACACCTGGTATAAGATATCATGACTGTATTGGCTAATAAAATATACTAATTCATTATTATACATAAATATTACTACCTTAAGCATGCTTCTGGCATCATTACAAACACATGTTTCTGCATGGTACTTATTTCTAGTTGTTAAGGAATCCTTACATGATTCCTCCAACCTATGTAGTTCCTTTTTACTCACACCTGCGTAGCTGCCAACAACACTCCTTATGTTAGTTGATCACTTATGTACTGTAACAATACGTCGGTCATCTCCTAAATATCCTTCCTTACAAGTTTACCCCTATGCTACAATATCGTTCATATCCTTTCTAATTCTGCGAATAGTATCCTTGATGCTACTTGTTACATTATGCATTACAATGGCACATTCAATGGTTTCATAATCCTGAGGGTCATTACCCCCCTCATACCCCATCTGGGTAACCCTGTAGAAAGTTGAAAATGTATAATAGAAACTTGCAAATGATCTAAATGTTGACCTATTGACAATCATTTCATGTTGGCTCTCTACGTGAAGGAACAAGTGACAAAAGCTCAACATTCGCCGAAGGGTCAGCAACTAAAGTTATTCATGTCCGCCTACATGCTTCATGCCATATTTGTCCATCACTAGTTCCTTGGATTAGGTTGGGCATGGACACCTTTAGAAACCTCTATTCACATCCATTGCAAGTTATTCTCTAAGTGCAAATTCCATGCAATTATACTATAGCTATCAGACCACTTTGTCACCCCGGTGTAAAGGATGATCTCTGAATAGGATATGCCTTGCACGTCATAGGTAGCGATGGAGGCATTGGTTAACATTTCATATTATTATGCATCACCCCTTGTTACCTTCATCCAGTTGTACAATGCAGAGAAGGCTCTGCATGTGTTACTGACGTTTTCCATGGACAAGTTGGTCATGTGAGAGGTTGCATACCACATTTCGACAAGATTGTTAGTGAGACTGCATAGGTAGAAGAAGGCACCTTGGCCCACTCTTCCTTTACAGATCAGGTTGTATGAGATCCGGGGTATCAATCATGTTGAGGCCAAGATGGAGGAATTCAAGAGGTTTGCCTTTGGCACCAGAAGTTTCAATCCATATGACCTACATCACTTAGGGGAGGACCACTATGTGAGAGTGTATCATCCTTGGATCCACGGGGCATGTCATTGGCCTGAGGAAGACCCATGGAGATACTGCTATAACTCCTAAAGTCCTAGTGAACTAGTCAGAGTGGTTGTAGAATGGTTAGTAGCACACAAGGCAACAACATGTTAGAGATCAACAACATGAGAAGCAGTAGAGGGAAGCAGACTTGTGCATGACAAAGATAAGAGGAAGGTTTTTGACAATGCAAAAGCGAAGAAAAGCTACAAGTTCAAGGAAGATCCACTTTTACTGAGAGGAGCTTTGGACATTAAGGTAAAGAAGTCAAAATGCAACAGAAGGATTACACAAAGACAAAGGGAGAAGCTGAAACTAGAGAAGGAAAACAAGAAGTTCTAGGAGGTGAAGAAAAAACTAAGTGAAGAACAAGAGTTACACATAAGGAACAAGGAAGCGCAACAGGAATAGGAACAAAAGGAGGCATAGTGTGCACACATTGATGAAACTATGTCAATATAGGTTATTGACTCATTGCAACTGGAAGATAGCAAACAGGGTGAGTAGTTGCAGGAACAAGACTTTTCTCAAGAGATTGAACATATGTTAGAACAGATGGACATGAATGTGGTTCAGCCAGATCAAGATCAGGATACCAACCTCATGCCCATGGACCAAGAGGTCTCTCCACCAGCTTCACCAGGTCCGGGAGTAAAGAATGTCCCAAGTAATCAGGGAGATAGTGAAATCCTTGAGGAAAATTGAGAAGTAGATGTGCACAACATATCCTTTGATCGGTCACAACAAATAGTTATGCAGTTGCACATAGTTCCCATTCCGGATGTCCATGCATCTCCTACGCATTTTCAAGAATGAGTGATCGTGTTTCATGTGTGCAAACATCTAGCTGTATTGGCTGATGCTATAAAGGCATATGACGAAGCCACCAGCTCAAGTGTCAGATTCTTGATAGCTGAGATACAGTGCATGATTAAGGAGTTACAAGATGCTAAGCAGAGAGATGAGCAAGTTACAACATTCGCTAGAGTAGATTTGAAGAAATCCATACTTGATGAAGTATCATCTCTCAAGACAATCATGTGTAAGCTACACTTCAAGTTCGTTATCGTGGATAAATCAGTTGTCCAACTTAATGGTTGGAAACAAATTCTCGATATCAAGAGTGAGATTCTTGATAGCTGAGATACAGTGCATGGCTAAAGAGTTACAAGTTGCCAAGGAGAAAGAAGATCAAGTTACAACATTTGCCAGAGCAGAGTTGAAGAAAGCCATACTTTATGAATTATCATCTCTCGAGACAATCATGTGGAAGCTACACTTCAAGTTTGTCATCATGCATAAATGAGTTGTCCAACTTAATGGTTGGACACAAATTCCTGCTATCAACCGTGAGATTCTTGATAGCTGAGATAGAGTGCATGGCTAGGTATTTACAGGTGGGCAAGCGGAGAGAAGAGAAAGCTACAAAATCCGCTAGAGCAGAGTTGAAGAAATCCATACTTGATGAAGTATCATCCCTTGAGACAATCATGTGGAAGCTACACTTCAAGTTCATCACTGTGCATAAGTCACTTGTCCAACTTAATGGTTGGAAACAATATTGTGCTAGGAGAGCATGCATATTGAAAGACATACACATTGTTTTCGATCACATGTAGATATGGAAAATGAGGTATAAGGGAGCCCCATTGTACTTTCCAAAGATGATGAAGCCAAAGGAAGTGGATTTGAAGGCACGCATCCGAAGTTGGATTTGGAACTATGAGGAACTACCACTGCTTATCACCAGCTTATAGGCTTCACATGCACGAGTTTTCATGACCATGGATGTTATTTTGTGCACACATGCAATCCCATCCATTAGCATAGTCACCGAGGTGAAAGAAAATAACCAAGTTTGACTGGAGCTAGACATGTACCTCAAGCAGTTGATGCACATAACCACCAGCACAGGTTTGCAGATGAGCACAAACAACATGCACCAGTATGTTGTTGGTCCAGATGCACTAAATACCATGATGCGCATGCTATATGACGAGTTGGACAAAGGTGCAAAATTGGTGTACTCGAATGCAATGGAGGCAAGCGTTCACTTTCAGAAGGATTTTACCATGAAGTACGTGGACACCATAGTAGACTACCAATCTTGGCATCAGTTCGCCACCATCAATCATGAAGAGGATGTCAATGAGTTAGTCTTCCCATAGTTGTCCAAGTCTTAGTGATGTATTTATGTCTTACTCAAGCCCCTTTTTTATGACATGGGTATATGTGCAAATTGTATTGTAAACATGTTGTAAAGTGAAAGACCAAGTGTCAGTAGTAGAATGTAAACAATCATGTGTAAGTTGAAGAGTCATGAGGGTAGGCTAAGAGTCAGAAAGGGGAATTTCAAGGGTCACCCCACCCTTTGCTATATATAGAACCTCATTTATTATTGAACGAGATTTTGGGAGCCAAACTTCTGATAGGTATAACTTAGAGAAATATTGGGGTGTATTGTAATGAGCCTTGGCTTCTCCACAGTGTAGAGCAAGTACATCTCTTTGGAGGAGCAGGCGGAATGTATTGTTCCATTGTTGGGGCCAGTGGTTGTCATGGTTGTATGTATGATTGGATCATTCACTCTTTTAATATAACAAAGCGAACATGTTTCATGCTTATATTGTTATTGTAGTTCGATTATTCTGGTTACTCTAACAATGTATGTAGTTGTAATTTACACATGTATGTATGGACTATTCATATGTGTTCGTATGAATTTTATCGAAGCATGTTGTTGGTATAACTTACCACTTTGGATTTTCGACTATTCTACTTTCTCGTGATGCCTTTCAACTCGTGCTTTCCCTTTCAAGCTACGTCCTATCACAGGCTTCTAAGGGGTGCACTCTTCTTCCCTTTCATGTGTTAGAGCCTTTCACGCACCTTCCCTAACATGCTGCAAGGTTACACCCCTCCTTCCAACAAGGACATCTTACATACCTTTGCACGTAATCGTATTGAAGGCAATCCCATACTACCCACTGCTAGGACTCCTACTCCAAACGGTCTGAGGTATTTTTGTGACTTCTTAGTGGGGAGATCCCCTAAAATGTTAGGGGGTCTAGCACCGTCAACATAATCTTAGACATTTTTATATTAATCTTATGTTTGGTGTATTAATCTTATGGCTTGCAATACTAATCTCGAGGTTTAATATTAATTTCTTAATTCTTTTAACCTTTAGTTTCTAAGAGTCACTTTAATTTTAGAATTGATTTTTTGTAATGATATTTAATAGTTGAGTTAAGATGAAAGGCTGAAACACCATCGACATCATGCATTGCAACTCCTTCACCAACCCTCTATACTCGACACATGATAACACTTTGAATAAAAACTTCACCAAGCATATATACATAACCACCCCTTCCAATAAAACCTCAAGCACTACCATCTTAGACATTCGTAAGCCCAACGACTTCGATAACAAGTATTACGTAGACCTCATGAACCATTAATGACTCTTCACTTTCGACCAGGGTCTTTACACTCACTCCAACACCCATGAAATTGTCAAAAAATTCACTGCCAGTGAGGATTAGTTTTGAGGAACATCGTCCTACCCTCATAGGGTTCCTATGACCCCTATGTCGTGTACATCATGTGGCCACTCGTATACTTCATCTAGCAAATCAGGGCTCCCTTGATGAGAAATGTATACCCTTTCTTCAGCTTCCTCAAAAACCTCATCAATATCCTGCTCCGGTACACCCTCTTCACATTGTCGACACCCTCCTTCACCGACACACACAGTCTTTCTTATAGAACTCTGCTCGACGCAACCGTGGATGCCTACTTCTTTGCCATGTAGGCCCATCAAAATTCCAAAATATGGTTGAAAAACAAACAAAAAGTTACATAAAAAATTTCATATGAGATGAAGTAGGAGAGTGTAGGTCAAAATACTTTATTAAGTATTGCAAAAGAAATGGAGTTCTACAAGTTGTACAATGCCACATACATCTCAAAAAAATGGAATACCTAAGAGAATGAACATAACATTAGTTGAATGTGCTCAAAGTATGATTTAAGGTAAAACTTTATTTTAGAATCATTATTGAGTTAAAGTTATTTATAAAGTTGTATATCTCAAAAACAAAAGTACAATTAATTTTTTAGAATGTAAACACCATTTGAAGCTTATTTTGGTTTTAAACATGATACAATTTTTCAGAGTATTGTATTCTAACACACTCTTAAAGAGAATAGAAGAAAATTGGAATTTAAAGTGACCAAATGTATCTTTGTTGGTTAGTGTATTGATAATAAAGATTATAAAATGTTTTATACCTTCACTAATAAAGTGTTTGGTAGGGGAGATGTTTTATTTCATGAATTTGCAAATAAAAGAAGATGATCATGATTTGTGGTATCTACTTGAAGCAAATGATGGAATTTTCAAAGAAGAAGTTCTTGAACAAGTGCAAGACCACGATATATGTAGCATGGACACTTCAATTATTCAGAGTACCTCAGGAAGCAAAGATGGAGATACTCTAAATAGAAAAAGAAAAGATGAAAGAAGTCCTTGGAGTAGTGTAGCACAAAGCAGATCAACACAATAAACATGGACTCCTCTAAGGTATAAGGATTGTGCTCTAATGCCTCAAATGACGATACCATTAAATTTGGAGCACACTAATCAGAATAAAAAATGGATGAAAGCTATGAAAGAATATTGTAATTCTATTGTGAAAAATGGAGAATAAGAATTGATGGAGTTGTCTGAAAACAATGTCCTTATAAGATCAAAATAGCTATACAAGTAAAAATTTGAAATTGATGGTAGTATAGACAAATATAAAGCAAAATTGGTTACAAAATGTCATTCACAAAAAAAAATATAGATTATGAGAACATGTTTTATGCAGGTTGAAGAAAACCTTACATGGCCTTAAACATAGAGAGGTTATTTTTTCAAAAAGGCTTTATAAAAGTAAAGGCCATCTTAGTCCACTGATTAAATTAGATATGAATGGACATATTTCACTAATATTTTTATACGTTGATGATCAACTTAATTGGAGATATTAAAAGGCACTTGTCATATGTATTTGAGTTGAAAGATGGTAGAGAATTACACTATTGTTTAAGTATGAAAGTATAAAAAAACCATAACTCTAACTTATTCACATAAAATAAATATATAAAATAATTACTCGAATTATTTAACATCGATAAATATAAAGCAGTGTCTACTCTATTGAAACAAAAGACGAGTTTTATTGAGCTTTTTAATGATGACGAGAAAAGAAAGGAAAACAAAACGTACTTTAATTAACATAATTAAAGTGACAACTCTATAACTTAGGTAGCAAAATAATGTCGGTCTTATTGAAGGAAAGGTACCAACTTATCATCAACCTACCAACCTTGACATCATCATCCGAACTTATTTTATTTTTGAGAACTTTATGACTTTTCAAACACCATTGTCACTTGACATTATCACCCGAACTTATTTTATTTTTGTTGAGATATTTCCTGAGCTTAAATTTGAGAAATTTATGACTTTTTGTAGGCCATTGTAAAGGTGAAGGGGTCTTTTATTTTCTCATAAATGAAATATTATTGGTTCAACCTCCATGTGTCAGTTTTTAAAGTCTAGTATAATTGGCGAAATACTTGATGGTAATTAATTAAACTAGCTTTTAAACATACCTCGAAATGGTTTTTAATAAAAATTTAGTATATATGTAAGTAATTAATTTTCCATTTTTACAACCTTATTAAATTAATATTAAATATTTACTAAAAATGGCCTTTTATTAAAATTATATAATTTATAAACAAAGCAATATTTATTCATCACTTAGAAAAAAATTAATTCAAATAATATTTTAAATAAGATTATGATATTGCAAAAGTAATAAACTATTCCATTTAAAAAAAGTTATTTCCAAATAATATTTAAATATTTAAATAGAATTACAATAGATTTATTGTGTCTCTTTATTAATTTAATATTTAGAGAGGGAGATGTTGTACGTAATATCTATATTTACTTTTTTTTAAATACATGCTATAAATGAATGAAAATAAGAAACAATATTGAATATGTCAGCTTAATTAATTTTTTTAACAAAAAAGCACATATATAATATTATTAATATTATTATCGATCCCATAAGAAAGTTAAGTGTGGATAAAGTTCAAGAAAAAAGGAAGTAGAGTATGAGGAATGGTGGAGATAACTTCGATTAATGTATGATTGCTCTTCAAAGAATATTAAGCTATATAATCTCTATCCTATAGTAATAAAATAAAATTATTTGTCTATAACTTATTGTCACTTCACATTGGGACACCAAACTCAAGACACTATAGAACTTACCATCACCCCATTCCTCATTCCTCTTTGCTTTGACCCCCCAACAGACATTACATAGAAAATACTAGATTACATTTTGTTTGTAATGTAAAAATTCATATAAGATCACTTGCTAATACTTGAAATTGGTTAAACATAATTCAACCTTTACCACTTGTAAAATGTTGTGTAATGTCTCCTCCTCTACACCCCACAGACTTTTTCTTTTCCTTAGCTATTTAAACTTAATCACATTTTCTGGAATTTAATGATG
Organism: Pinus taeda; assembly: GCA_000404065.3. Classification (NCBI taxonomy): domain Eukaryota; kingdom Viridiplantae; phylum Streptophyta; class Pinopsida; order Pinales; family Pinaceae; genus Pinus; species Pinus taeda. Next base: position 105,992 of record APFE030869103.1, on the reverse strand, counting down.
AAATACGAAATATTAAAATGGTCATTCAAATGAAATTTGAGCAATATTTTTAATAATAAAATGACAATTGACTAGTAACCAATGTACTAACACGATCCACATGATGGCATGTCACTGTATTTTTGCATCACTGATTTTTGGTGCATATCTTGTTTTAAAATACAATGATCATGAGACAAAAGAGCAACATTTATAACAAGGATCATTGGATTAATTTTTTTTGGATGCATGTATTTAGTAATTAACCCTATTAGTTGGCTTCAAGAAAAACGTAGGTTTTTATCACAAAAATTCTATATTTAAAATTGTTGGATCCATGTATTGAATTTTTAATTGGTGTCACCAATGTTGACAAGCCAAATTTTGCATAATAGGAACAAAATAGAAAATAATTGATATAAAATCTAATAATATAGATATATATTTATTTACAAAGGCGGTCTGGATGGCACATAAATCTATTTCATTAATAGGCAAGGAACTATGATGCAAAAAAAGTACATGTAACCATATCTGCTAATTGCATAATAAAACATTGCATGTATTTTCCTCCTAGCCAAGGAGATTGTTGAAGCTAGAGAAGCTGGCACACTGAGTTCTCTGAACCAAGCTACGTTGTGTTCATAGGCTTATTATGCTTCATTGAAAGTGCTGGATAGTTTTGGAGTTAGTTGCAAAACAAATATAATTCCTTGAGACAAATATATGCAAAGGAAACTCTAGTAAAACAACGGTTTCAAATTGATACACAAAATCAGTATTCCAAATACACTAGTACAAGAGAAAGCTCTAATAATTTTGACGACTACTTCAAATCATAATAATGAGTTCTGTTGGATTGTAATGCTTGAAATGTTTGAATTTGGTAGCAGTATGTGAGACTTGTACCCATAAGGGATATGTGTTAGAAGCTTGGGACACATATAATTTGGAGCTTCCACAACCTGCAAAGTGAATGCATTAAAAAAAAAATAGGCAATCACAACAAAGGATTCATGAGAGAAGATTGTCGAATTAGAGTGTCATGTAACAAAAACGCGACATTAATTTCAATTTTTTGGTTTTTGTTTTCATTTTGAAAACTAGCCAAAGAGGGCTTCGAGATTCTATTACAGGAAACATTTATTTGGTTATGTTTATCATCGAACATCCTTTGAAAACATGTGAACTTGTATTGTAGATAACAAAAGAAAATTTTCTTCTAGGAACACAATGTTCATGGAAGAATAAGTAGGACAATGAAATTTTATTTTAAAATAATTGGAATTCAATTGCGCCTTTGACAACTATTCAATGTTTTATAATCAAACCCTATCTACATTAATCAATTAAATCCTAGTTCAACACCTCGGTGAAAAAGTTCATTATAAGACTTTGTATTTTATAATCAATTATGAATTCAGTGGAACATTTGTTAATAGTTAAACTAGGAATCTCATAGTTCCTAGATGCATCACCTAATAAAATCACAATTTCCATAGCTCTTATTTGTATGATATCTAATTTTCTCTCATTCAAGTATTAATTCATTTTTCATAATTTTAGTTACACCTACACTTCCATGAGAATTTAGATTGTTGTTATATCTGATTAGTACTGCCTTTTTGTTCCTTCTTTGCACATACTAGAGTTTGGTGGAATATGAATGAAACATAGATAAGGCACACAACAATAATGGTGGGTACAAGAACTCTCTGATCAAAATCCTTTTTAATACCCCTTGTGTTGGTTAAGTGTTGATAGATCAAGTATGCAGCAATTCCTATGCAAATGACCATTCCAACGCGAGTTCATCTGCAAATGAACAACTCCCCATGAACTACCATCCACATTTGAAAAAATTAATTTAATCATTTGTTAAGAAAAACAACAACTTGCCTCAAATTCATGGCTTGATAAGGAGCAATAATCACCAATAACACAAATAAAAATGGATGTTCCAATTCCCGTGTTCTGAACAAATTTAGGTTGTCAAAAACCATGGTTCATGATGCAATTGAACTTATCATAATCTGTAATAGAGAATAAATAAGTGAAATAAAGCAGAATTTGAGTTATTTTGACTCACCAACAATGTGGTAAAATAAGATTTTCCACATTTCCAAACACCAATTCAATCATTTGTCAAGAAAAATAACAACTTGCCTCAAATTCATGGCTTGATAAAGAGCAATAATCACTAGCAACACAAACAAAAATGACAGTTCTAATTCCCCTATTCACAACAAATTAAGGTAGTAAAATGCTATGGTTTGTGATGCAATTTAACTCATCATACTCTGCAACAAAAATATCTAAGCAAAATAAAATGTCATTTGAGCTCTTGTGACTCACTAGGAATGTAGTAAAATAGTGTAACAAGGAAGAGAAAAAAGTCAGTGCACAAATGGTAATCACCTCTGTAATAATGTAAACAAATAAATTGAGTTCCAATAAAAATAAATAAATGGGCCGTGAAGTTTAAATTCTCAGTTCATTTGACTGGAATTTCTCTAATTCTGTAACAGGTGAGCACCTGGAGCATGTTGGAATACCTTATTAGTGTTCCTTATACCTGATTAGTGTTGTGTTTTTGTTCTCTCTTTACACGTACTGGAGCATTTTGGAATATGAGTGACACACAGATAAAACACACAACAAAAATGGTGGGTACAGTAAGTCTCTGGTCAAAAGCCTTTTTAATACCGCCTACCTGGGTAAGTGTTGATAGATCAAGTATAAAATAGTTCCTATGTTAATCACCATCCCAGATTGGGTTCCTCTGAAAATGAACAACAACCCATGAACTACCATCCACATTTCCGAACACAAATCCAATCATTCATTAACAAGAACAAAAATTTTCCACAAATTCATGCCTTGATAAGGAGTAATAATCACGAGAAACACGAATAAAAATTGTAGTTCCAATTCTCTAGTTCCGAACAAATTAAGGGTTTTAAACACAATGGTTTGCGATGAAATTGAACTCATCATAATTTTCAATAGAGAATAACTAAGTGAAATAAAATGGCATTTGAGTTCTTGTCACTCACTAAGACTGTAGTAAAATAGTCTAACAAGGAAGACAAAAAATGTAGTGCACAAACTGTACTCACCTCTACAATAATGTGTACAAACAAATCCATTATGAACAAAAATAAATAAATGTGAGATCAATTTTAAAGTCTCAATTCGTTTGACTGGAGTTTGCCTAATTTTGCGGCTTGGAAGAAACTGGTTACCTGATCCAAGGAATGACAATTGTAAGTGTCTCTAGGACCAAAAGTGGAACAAGAGAAGATCCATTAATCTTTGTGTGCTTTGATAACATCAAAACCCCGCAACACCATAATTGAATCGAATTTTTCCTCAATAAATACCCGAGTCCCAAATATAAAAGTTAAATCGTGACCAAAAAATCCTTTGTGTAAGGCATCTTTCTAAGTACTAACCTTTGGAAATAGGCAAAAGAAAAAGCAAATAAAACTCGAGTAATTTATGTATAAATATCTAAATCTCAAATAAAGGTTAAGCTATGTCCCCCAAGAGAGTCTAAATTGTGTTGTGTATTCACATATTGTATGTTCAAATTAGGATTCAACGATATTGAGCATGAATTCAATTTGGGAATTTCCCATGTTAATTGTATGCTCAATGAATTCATCTTCGACTTTGAGCATTTTGCATAGTTTTTCTTTAGTTCTAATGTTTATGAATTTAATCTGGTCACTGGTTATGAATCAGGACAATGAATATAATAATGAAAATTTGCAATAAAGGTCCCTATATGATGTGAGGCCTTAATTTTGTATTCACATCTTGTATTTTCATGTTAGGATTTGTTGATATTAATCTTGTCACTCTTGGTTAGAAATATTGAGTATTTTGATTGGGGTTGGTAAAACACTTCTATCAAACTTAACTCTGTGTTAAATAGGTAACCATGTCTTGATTATGGTTCCTTTGGGAGGCCGAAACCAATCACTTACATATTTTTGATATTTATAGTTCTATTTATGGTTTTCCTCATACTAATTCTGGTGACTCCAAGCTCTCTCTGAATCAGGCTCTCCAAAAAAATCAAACAACACTGCATGATGAGAGACATATTGTTGAAAATTAAAAATTAAAAACCATTAGACTGTCTATGTGTCACTATCTAAATGATGCTATCGAAAAGGATCAAACAAAACTTCACTGGGGGAGAAGGAGGGTTAAAAATAAAACTCAATTGGTTTTCCTCTATATGCTTTGAAGAGAGAGTAGGGTCCCCTTATATGTGCGTTAACTCATGATTCATTGGTTGGGAAAAGTCATTATAGCTGTAAACTGTCACAGATAATTTCATGTTCATTTGGTATCCATGTTCAAACTATGGCTTGGGAATCCCAAACCTCTCAATCACATATTTTCGATTATTTCAATTTTATTTATTTACGATTTCACTTATAGTGGTTTTGGTGGGTACTCTCTGAAAGGAAAGATCAACTTATGCATGAGCTACATGCCAAGTGGACAGATCTCCTGCCAAGTCTTGAAAGAATGGAGCCTCACTCTCCTCATCATTTTGATAGGGTTGTTTTTTGTGCCCATCTATATAGAAAGAGCTTGCAAAAAATCAATCTAGAATGGATTGGATTGAAATCAAAACCACCCTGGCTTCTTCCCCTCATAGATAGTGAAACAACAAGTGAAGAAAAGGAAAGGAATAAGTAGTTAAAATAGGAAAATAATATTGGATATTATAGTAAAGCGATGATTAGTAAAACCATTGATTGGGATTGTAGGGCAGAGAAGGTAAATCCAGCTACAGAGGGAAAGCATCACATGTAAATGAATACCTTCTTTTATACCTTTTCTTCAACAGAGGATGCGCAACCATCCTGTTGGGGGAAGATGATGAGGTTCCAAAATGATTAAATTATATGATATCAATTGCATGAGGGAGGTAGTGGAAGATTGGCAAGAAACTCAAGAGCTTAATAATTTCCTTTCCCTTCAGCCTTATTATGTAACTAAGTTAATAGAATACCATATTAACAAATAGCTCCCTAATTGATTGTTGCATAGATTAAGATGTTATTATAGTTTCAAGTTTTTAAATTACAATCCATGATTACCTAGCCTTTAAAAAATGTATACACTGGGTTGAACACCTCTTAAATTTTTACTTATTCGGGTTGACATTTCAAGAATATGGAGTAGGGAGACAATATTGTTGCAAAATATTCTTGAGCCATTATAATTCCCTTGTATTCATTGTAGCTTGCATTCCCATGCATTCAAAATCGCAATGCTCAACCATACAAAAATATCATACCCATGTTCAAGCATATATCATTTTTCTTGTCACTTCCACATTCTCAATATATCCATTACAAATTTCATAGTTACTTTCAAAGCTCACAATTTCCAATATCTTGGTTTCTTCCACTAGTACAAAACAGCTAATTAATTACTAAAAAATGACTAAAATTTGTATATAAACGACAATTTTTCAGTTGGTGACCAATAGTAGCTAATTTATAGTATCTTATAACGCGACCAACTTTTAGTCGTTTTTAGCTTAGTCATTAATTGGTTGTCTCAATTTTATCATCTAGTAGTATATTTAGTCATAAATTTGGTCATTGATTTAGTCATTAATTTCCACAATTAATGACCAAATATACAACAAAATATATTACTATATGGTCACCTGAGAAAATCAATTAACGACCAAAGAAATATGACCAAAATTTTAGTCGTGTTATAAGATCTTGTAAATTAGCTACTAATAGTCATACATATGCAAATTTTAGTCATTGTTTGAAACCAATTAATGACTAAAAAAATATGACTAAATTTTGGTCATGTTATAAGATACTGTAATTTAGCTACTAATTGTCATATATATGCAAAATTTAGTCATCCTTTGGAATCACAAATTTACCATTTGTAGTAGTAATTTTTTGTAGTTTCATATTTATTATATAAACGACTAATTTAGTAGTTTATATTCATTTCATTTACTTTCATTAATAATCAGTATAAAGGATTAATTTAGTTGCCTATTCATTTTATTTGTGTTCATCATTAATCAATATAAACTACTAATTTAGTAGTTTTAGATTGATTTTATGTGTTCATTATTAATCAACATAAATTAATTAGTATGATTTTGAAATTAAATTTTAAAAATGTCATACAATGTGCATGTTCATCTAATATGAAAACGCAGAGTTTCATATGTTAATTACAATACTAAACAATATCAAGTGCATCTATAAATAGTTTCAACCACATAAATTATGTTATATGAAATGTGAAATTATTAGAATATGAATTTCCAATATAATATTGTTTGAACTACAATTTACACATGAAATGATGTTTCATCACTTCAAAACATTATCATTGTGTTGCGAAGGCATTACAGTTGAATTCTCTAACTCTGAAGACTTGACCATCAGTCTCTATGTATGTGTCTTATGTGGGATATTGAATCTAATAATATCACTAGATTAGTTCTCTTCTCTCTCTCGTTTTGCATTTGGCACTCCAGTGTTATTGCTCTACACCTCTTTCTTCAATTCCTACTTCTTAGCATCAATACGAGTTCATTTTTTGAAAACAAAAGAAAATACAATGCAGAGTGTAAGACATGAAATACAATGAACATTAAAATATAAACTAAAGTAGACTATAAAGAGTTTATACGACATATACCTTGACATTAGTAATGTCAAATCCATTTTCCCCATACAAGCAAGAAACTCAAGCAAGTTTCCTTCACTTGGGTGATAGTGGCCACTATAATGTGGCCAGATGAACTGTATAAACAAAGCAAATAAAATGTCACCATATAAAATAACACCTTAGTAACTTATTATTCAACCTTCAGGGAAAGCTTAGGCACAATCATGCCAACTAAGTTACATGCTAAAAAGCTCAAGTTGTAGGTAACATATGAAAACAAATAATCCAAGATGTGATGATTAATCCTTGTCATTTTATTTGCAAGAACATTTCATTTTCTAATGCATGAACTTGGTCAAGTGTATAAACAACATGTGTTCAAATAACAACATGAAATTAAACTTTTATGATAGTCATGAAAATATTCTAATACAAAATAGTTATAGGGATTCCAATCAATATTGTGTAATACTAATTTCATCTTCAAGCTTTGGATGTTGTTTAAATTGACATCATACCAAGTATTTTCAATTTCATAGGCTAAAGACAAAACAAAATCATAAGAAACGTTCAAAATACAATCAAACAATAAAGAGAGGATATCATGGAATGGACATTTCCATTATAAAAAAATTGTTTACCTATCCATCGATGTCTTCTCTGGCATTCTTAAAACATTTTCTTTCCCAAAATAACCATGAGGTGAAAAAATCACAAGATTAAAAACCATAGGAATCCCTACTAGAAACATTTCCAAATTAGACGGCTCAGGTTCTTAGAGGACCTCTAACCAAAAATCAATCATATCTAATTCATGTCATGCATTGTCTCCCCATCCTTTTTCCAATCACGTTTCCTGTAACATGCCCACTGCAGAGTGAAGTAACAATCAAAAAAAGACATTGACATTTGTTTTTATATTTTCTATCTATAAAATTTGAATCTGATTTGTTTCGAGAACATATTAATTCATATTTAAAGTCTTCTTGACATATGAGAAGGTACCAATCAAGCATGACATCAGAAAAATCGACCTCAATAAGGTCCTCAAACAATTTCTACAATATATTTTTCTTGCTATGATATCTTGGGTATAAAAGAAAACATATCTGCAAAAGAAAAATCCATATATTACTTATGTTCAAACTCTTTATATGTTGTATTCTTAGGCAACTTTATAAGATGTTGCTCCGCCTTTACCAAAGTGAACTGTAGCTTGGTTAAACTCAGTATCCTTTCATTCATCATTAACTTCTACAAGATAAATGTCACAGATTATTCTTTTCCATTTCTCAACATGCTACATATGATAAATTAAAAGTCACTTAAAACCAAGAGTAAACCATTTTCTAACCAAAACAAACAAACAAATAAACAGTGCCTCTAATAAAATCATTCTAATATCAACAGATGAAAAGAGAGTGACCCATTTTTGCTTCTTGACTTTGCCTGTTTTTGTTACGAAAGTTCTCGAGCTTCAGTAACCAACAAATGTTAGGGAAGTTGTAAATGTGAAAAAAATTATGTTGACCTTTGCAGACTTCTTCAAAATGATGTGAATGATGCAATTTTCAGATGTGGTAAATATCATAATAAGAAATGGCCACGTTGGATGCAGAGATTAAATATAGAAACTTGTGGACATGGCATGTATTCTAATAAATTTCATTGTAATGACTACCAAGGACCTCCATGGGTTACAGCTCCTCTGTAAGTTAGTGTTTATGATGAAAGAGAGATGGCAACAATAAATATGGGTGGTCCTAATTTGTACAGTGGATATCTTCAAACCAAGGTCATCATCTTAATGAACCTAGGTTCTGAAATGGTAAACCTGGATCTGGTCCTCACCCAGGATTTTTCAAGGATATTTTCACAAGAGTCTCATAACTTATCCAGCAAATAAATTGTTAAATTGTATATTAAAACAAATCTAAGCGAAGTTCTCAAAATCCTGTTAGGTCGGTTCTGGTCAAGTGGTTAAATCAAAGCACTTTTCATGCACAAAATTGGGTTCAAAGCCACCCGAAGACATGTTACTAAATCAATATGGCCAACGAAGTTATCTACCTCATCCAAAAATAGGTGGAAGTCATAACAACCTTGATGGCCCATCGTTGTGGTCTATCTCAACAAATGAGGAAAGATGCAAGTATTGGATGAATTTCATGTGGTCAATGGAGTTGTCTACCCCATTCAAAAGTGGGTGGAAGTCTTAGCAACCTTGATTGCCCATGGTTATGGCATATCTCAACAAATGAGGAAAGATGCAATTCATGGCCTCTAAGAAAAGGTAGAGCCCAATTCATTAACAAATTTTCGTTTTCCAACTGTGAAAAAGAATATCACAAGATTATGAACTGGATGGAAAAATACCTTTGCTATTGTAGTCATCAATTCACGCATGGAATGTGTGGCCTCGTATGATTCAAAGAAATATGCTTCTTTATAATTTTCTATCGCACTTGAATACACCTGTTCAAAAGTACATTAAATCAACTTCGAATATCATATGGAAATAAAGGAGAAATATCAACTATGGTGTTAATATCAGTCCCAACAAAAAATATTATTGGCTAAAAATGAATGTGTCACACACACAATAGCGCCAGCTCCTTTTCTTGTAGAAAAAAGACTACCAATTGGATCAGTTGAAGGTCGAGAACTAATGCTACCTGATGTCCATCGACAATTTGGGCAATCCAACACAACCTCAAATTATTAATTCAATCAAAATGGGAAGCTCTAAGCCCTCATCCAAATGTTGAAACAATATGAAATGAAGGGCCTAAACAAAACCCCACCCATATCAAATACTGAAGCGCTCGGTTAATAATATTACCATTACCTAAAACCAAAAATGTTTCACAACTTTTCAATTAGATTGAAGCTTCGACCAACCATGTTTGGCAACACCCATTTTCAAGAGCATATTCCTTATAAAATTTTCAACATCTCACTTCACAAAACTACATTGCTAATTAAGTCAAGGTGTTGAGATGCTTTGTGCCTCAAAAGAAAACACATGAACTGAAATAATTATTCTAAAAGGAAAAACTCAAAAATTCCAATCAAAATTGGGCACAAAGCTTCACTTAAAGCTGTACCAAATAGTGCATATCCATGATAGATCCTTGAAGTCTTCAAAACCAAAGATAACCCCACCTTCACATGGTTATGAAAGGCTTTGGTATCCACCTCACCAGAAAGAGTAACAAAACTTTTAGGCCTCTAATCATGCTGAAGTAGTGCATTTTTCATTCCATAATTATTGAGGCACCCCTTAATTGTTGTTGGTGGGTCCAAAGCATGTTGAGTGCCAATGGTTAACATATTCTTGTTCCTTGAAAAGATATGTGATATCTCTGCTCCAACAACAACCTTTTTTAGACAACTAACAGTATGCAAGGAAGATGCCTTCAAGGTATCACCCTTACCAATTCTGCAAAGTATGACACCAAAAAACTTTCTATGCAATGCTTCATAAAAAAGTTTGCAATTGCCACTAAATTTTACCAAAAAACCAACTAAAATTCACTTTTTTAGTTTACAAGAATGGCAAGCACCAAGTCTTACAAGGTCAAAGAAGAAACAAAATGAAGCTTTGAAATACTCAAGCCTTCATCACATTTCAAGAAGTTTCTTGATGCAATGTAGAAAGCAACTTCACTCCCTATAGAAAGACTCTCAATTCTAATTACTCTTGACAAATGTGTTATTGGAGATGGTGTCAATAAAATGCTTGTACTGACCCCTACATAATCATGCATATATTGAAGCTCAGCCTATCAAATTTAGAATATATAATGTAAGCAAAGTTAAAGTGTAATCCGTTTCACAAAAGAAATTACAAAAGTATTTTTATCACTATAAAACATGAAGAATGTTGTTAAGCATTGTAGTTAGCACAACACACCAACATGAAATTTTACCATGTAGATAGCCTTGTGACTATTGATGATCAAAATTAGCAGTAGCCATGACTTCCCTAAGGAGAGGTGGTGCCCTCTCATCCTTTGATCCAGACTTTGAGGCACCCACAAAATCCTTCAAATATCTTATGGCAGCTTCTTTCTCAAAATCAAAAGAACCATAACATCAACCAAATGACGGTTCGTTAAGAAATGGAATAAGTTCTTAAACTCATTCCATCAATCCATGGAGAAAAGCACTTAATTTCTACCTCTAAAATCTGTGCTTTGAAATATAGATCCAATTATGAACTATAAACGTCAAAGTTACTTGACAGCATCACCCATTGTCACCTTGGTGATCATCCTTCTCACATAAGGCTAGCTCTCCTCCAACATAAGGGAGGAATCCATGATAAGGCTACAACCTTGTCCTTCACAGACTAAAAAAACATATTTTCAAAATGATATTGTTTTTGTCATTTAAGATTTGAAATGGAAAGCTAGGCAAGACATAATGCCTAGGTTATAGACTCTAAGCAGCAACAAAAAACTTTAGAATTGATGAATAATATCTGAGTCATGACAAAACAACCAAACAACAAGTGTTATCAGTCGAGAATAGATCCAATAAATATGTAACAGTGCTATCTCCTACTAGATGGAACATTTGAAGGCAATGTGCTCCCCCAACTTGATCTCTTGTAAGTCACATATCTAAAAATTCCCTTTGAGGTGTGCGATGTCATGAGCTATCTAAAACCAAAGATAGTGGGACCCCACTCTGAATGAACAAAGGGGAATCGTAAGGTTGTGCATCCAATCTCTATTAGTGTAGATAGGCCTAACAATAAGAGTCACTTAGCTACATAAAGCACTCAAAATAATAAAATGACATATTCAAGCTAATGCTCTCACACCTAGTCAAGTTTCCTATCAATTTTTGGTTGGATACCAAAATGTAAAATTTGCACCTGCATATGAGTCAGGTCTAGTGTCTCTTGGTCCTATCATAGATACCAAGGAGCTTTCCTCTTAGTTAACAAAAAATAATATTTCTTCCTTTCTCAGCAATGTCAATGTCCAGGAGAAGTATCTATGAGGTGAGGAGATCTTGAAATTGGTGGAAGAAACTCTTTCAGAGAAATTTCCATCAAGTAAAAGGAAAAATCCATCAAAAACTGCAATAGATGATTTGAAGTCCAAGTACACAAATTTCATGCAATGAAGGTTTATTGATCTACTAGAGGAAATTTCATTCTAATAATATGATGGAATATTGCTCTTAAAGATTGTTGTTTGCATTCATATATTTTTCTATGATATATGACCTATGCAAGGCTAGCCAAACTCAGAATGCAAACAACCAATAGAAATAAATTTTGAATAGGGGTTTGTTTATGAGTTGTACTACTTATGGGTGTTAAAATTGGAAACTAGGGCCAAAAACCATGTGGGTGATCTTATTCATGCTAGCTGATATTTTTCTTGGATTCCTCTCATCGAGAGGTGTAGGATTGATCTAAAGATCATTCGATTCCGACATGTATTCATATAGATATGAATTTATTTATGTTATGTGACAATTTGTCAAGGTCGGCCAACAACCAAATTATCCCAACTTGTCCTCCACGTTTTACTATAAATAGAGGTGTCCTTCAAGTAATTTTCACACACTCTTGTGAACTCTCTTCATTTCCATTTTGGGCTTTGATGAAGGAGAGATCTAGAGGGAGTGCCCTAGGCTCTACGCTACCCTAATGGAGAATCTCTAACGTTGACCTAATAAAGCCTTAACACTGACCTAATGAAGAAGCCCTAACGCTACCCTAGCAGTTATGAAAGAAAGACCTCAACGCAACCATGAAGGAGGCTTCTATAAGTGAAACAAGGAGAAGTTCTAACGTTGTCAATTTTCCCTAAATACATAGATCCTTATGTGACCTAAACATTGTCTTGGAGGAGTCATAGAAGACATCTAGGACATGGTCAAGGAGAGTATCTTCGTAGCAAGATTTGGCCTTCTTCAAAGTTGTAGTCAATGAGGGTTTATATGCTATCATGATCTGGTGTTCTAACGTCCCCTAGACGTTGTCAAGGAAGAGATTTATATGCTATCCAAGGAAGGGATCTCATCCGCAGTCTAAACACAGTCGAGAGGAACTCATACATAGCCTAATCTAGGAGCCCTAATCCACAATTTGATGACGCTTCTATCTGCCCTAACTGCAGTCCAATAAGTAGTTCATCCTTTACCAATCAAGGAAATTAAGCTGCATTTAGGTGTGCCCTCTTCTACTATCAAAGTAGGGCTAGTGCTACCCTTGTCCTAGTCCTAAACCAGGAAATCTTTGCTGCAACATATAAAGGAGGAAAGTCATAATTGAAGGAGCCCTTATCCATGTATGAAAGGACCCTTAGATGCTAGAACTAAACCGCAACAAGGGTGATTACATTACAACAAAGGTTCTGTGATATTGTGACATTGCTATAGGCGGCAGCGTAATTGTTTGGACATGTTAGTATTGTTCCTAAGGTTGATTTGAAGAGAAGAAGAATCTAGAGTAAGGAGGTTATTGTGACTGGTATTTGTAGGTCAACTGGGTCACTGTGTGAAGGGACGAGCACAATGAATCTGTTGCCTGAAGATTGTGTGTTAGGTCGCACATCATAACATCACAGTCAATTTCGTATGGATATTTGAAGGCTCAAATAATTAGCATTATAAAACTGTTGAGATCTCAAACTATTGGAGGGTTGTATGATGTTGCTGCAACATGAGGTTGACAAAACTATCGTCATAGTGATGGACGCAGCATGGTCAGATACACAATAGATGCAACATGGTTACAACATGGATGGATGCAACATGGTGATGGAATCACTTTGGAGAATCAGTTGAAGAATGAGATTGATAAGTGTGCCTTCACTTGAGTTCAAATCTATAGTCCTTGTCATTAAGACTATTGTGTCACCTTCATGGTGAAGATATCAAATGTCTGATCTCTTATTTTGACAACTCAAATTGTTGACTTCTGATGTATATGTATTATCTCTCTTTGTTGAACTATTGAAGATTATAGGAAGAATTGATCAAGCGTTTCCCCATATTGGGGTTTGTCCCTGGCTAGCACCACATCTTGTGTCCTCTTGTCTTGGCCCGTCTTCTGTGATTTATGTTTATGTTATATTTGCATTTTATTGTCATGCTAAATGTGATTGCTAATCTGGAATTGACACCGAGCTAATATGAAAAATTGAAGTAAATTGATCTAAGCATAGAACATACCAAAAATTAACATGGTATCAAAGGTGAGGCGAAGATAAAGTCTAATCAAGAGTGAAATAGAAATCGCCGAAGTCAGTGGGAATCACAAAACCAATCACCGAAGTTAGTTCAAATTCACCAAGGGTGAAGTTGAAGCAAAGAATATTATGAGAGTGGTGCAGTGGAAGCGTCTGGTGGCCTACCTAAAGGTCACTTCAATGGAAAGTCTAGATCTAAGGGTGGAAGGAAAGGAAAATGCATTTCTTGCAATGAGTATGGCCATTATGTGAAGAAGTGTCTAAATAGAAGGGACACATACTTGACGATGATAACCATCATTCCGGGGGAATTTTCAATGATAGGGGGAATGCCAGGTACAATGGAAAAGGGAAGGGGAAAGCCAGGAAATCCAGGTATGAAGAATCAAATATTATTTCTGAGCATTATCTTATGTCGGTTCTCTTCACCGGACTTGTTGGGAAAATTGATAGTGATGCCTCAAGGCACTTCACCAGATTCAAGGAAGCACTATCTAATATGATAGAGAAGGAAACAATCTTGTATATTATTCTTGGAGATGATGCCACCTATCCCGTAAAGAATGCAGGGAATGTTTCTCTTCAAATGGGTTAGGGTAACTTGCAAGAAGTTATTTATGTACTTGATCTCAAAAGGAACCTGTTGTCCATTTCGGCAATGGAAGTCAAATATTATAGTGTGGCATTCATTCATGGAAAGGTACGTGTTTGAAAAAGGAATTTTAAAGATGATTTTACTCTTAGGTTCAAGGTTGGAAATTTGTATCAAGTTGCAAGAAGTCCATTGGGGACCATGTCAAGTGACTCATCTCTTCTATGGCACCGAAGGTATGCACATCTTCATTATGGGGCCCTACCCATCAAATGGTGACAAAGATGTCTGAATTAAAAGAAGAGCATGAAGGTACATCTCCAAGATGTACTAAAGAAAATATTACAAGGGGACCATTCCCCTCATGTAATAGCAAAAGCATAGATAAGAAACAACTAAGGGGTTTGAGATTCATGATTGGGAATCTCATGTATGCAGGTGAAGGAAACCTCTCTATGATTTAAAGTAAGCACCCCGAGCTTGGTGTGAGAGGATTGACAATGATTTGATGAAGATGCGATTCACTAGGAGTGAAGCCAATCCAAACCATTACTTTAAGGTTGTGGATGATAGACCTGTCATACTGGTACCTTATGTGGATGATCTCTTTCTAGTAGGTTCAGACCCTCTCATTTACTAAAGTAAGGGGGAGTTGGATTCTAGATTTGGAATGGTGGACTGCAAACCTGTGACTAACCCGATGGAGCTTAACTTTGAGAGTTATTTGGTAGTACTTCTGGACATGATTTGGGAAATGCCTCTGCATTCTGTCAACTCATATAGCATTGATGTTCTTAGTGAACTCCTTTCTGGATTATGTTTTGCAATTAGCATGTTGATCTCATATATGGTTAAGCCTCATTAGATTGGTGCCAAGAATCTTCTAAGATGTCTTCATGGCACAATCACTTATGGTGTGAGATACACTGCTGGAGCTATGATCTTGCATTATTATTCCAGTGATGATTGGACAAGAAGTGTGGAGGATCGCAAGAGCACTCCTGGGTGCCGGTTCTCTTTGGGGTCTACTTCGATATCCTAGATGAGCAGGAAGAAGAAGTCAGTTTCTTTAAGCATTGATGAGGTTGGATGCATAGCTATGACTATATCCTCCTGTGAAGTTGTCTGGTTGAGGAAGCTCTTCAATGAGCTGTTTAGACACGTGTTGGATACCATCGTGATCTTTTGTGCCAACCAGAGGGGGATTCGATTGTTGAAGAATCCTGTGTTCTATGATCTCTCCAAGCATACACACATCATGTACCATTTTAGCTAATATATGGTACAACGAGGACAAAGAAGGCTCCATCATTCTGGGACTGATGTGCAAGTCACTGATATTTAGATGAAGCCCCTGGGAAAGGTCGAATTCTTGACTTTTCGAGAAAAACTAGGAGTAGTGGATAGACTCTCTCCTAAAGGTCCAGTATAATATGGACATTGAGCTTTAGGAGATCTGGGGGGCTTGGGGGTACTTCTTGTAGTGATGAGAAACCATAGGGTGAATGGTTCAACATTCCTCTAGTGGTTTGCTATATATGCAGGATGAGTAGTTCATCCTTCTCCTGCTGAGACACAGTCATAGGGTGAGTGGTTCAGCCTTCCCCTAGTAATTTTTTGTTGTACAGGGTGAGTGGTTCAACCTTCCCTTCGGATACCCCATGGAAACATGTAGGCAGGATGAGTGGTTCATCCTTCTCCTATTGAAACATCCTACCCATGTAGTCTAGGACTCATGGGAAGTAACTCTCATCTGGCGAATGAGTAGGGAAATGAGGATAGGGACCATAGCACTAACGATGGATGCATCATGTACTACCGTACTCCCTATGCTAGGATGATATTGATCTGGGATCAATTGGAATTGACTTTGAGTCAGTAAGAGTGATATAACTCACTCTCTTTTGGAGCTAATTTCAGATCAGTAATAGCGATATAACTCACTCTCTCTTGGAACTGATTTCAGATCATTAATAGTGGTATGACACATTCTCTTTATTGGAACTAACTTTGGGTCAGTAAGAGTGGTATGAGACACTCTCCTTTATATTGGATTGACTTTGGGTCAGTAGAGGATGGTATGATACATTCTTGATCACTTCTTCTTCTTCATAGTTCAACAGAGTAGAGCAGTGCAGGGCACTGATGGAAGAGATAGTACGGACTGGTAGATGGATTAGAAGATGGATTTCTCCCTAGTTGAGAGGGAGTGTTAAAATTGGAAACTAGGGCCAAGCTCCATGTGGGTCCTCTTATTCATGGTAGCTGATATTTTTCTTGGATTCCTCTCATCGAGAGGTGTAGGATTGATCTAAAGATAATCTGATTCCAACATGTATTCATGGAGATATGAATTTATTTGTGTTATGTGACAATTCATCAATGTCAGACAACAACCAAATTACCCCAACTTGTCCTCCACGTTTTACTATAAATAGACGTGACCTTCAAGTCATTTTGACACAGTCTTGTGATCTCTCTTCATTTCTGTTTTGGGTTTTGATGAAGGAGAGATCTAGAGGGAGTTCCCTAGGCCCTAGGCTCCAGGCTGCCCTAATGGAGAAGCCCTAATGCTGAACTAATAAATCCCTAATGCTACCCTAATGAAGAAGCATTAACGTTGCCTTAGTAGTCATGAAAGAAAGACCTCAATGCAGTCATGGAGGAGGCTTTTATAACTGCAACAAGGAGAAGTTCTAACGCTGTAAATTTTACCTAAATGCAAAGATCCTTATGTGACCTAAACACTGTCTTGGAGGAGTCATAGAAGACATCTAGGACGCAGTCAAGGAGAGTATCTTCACAACAGGATCTAGTCTTATATATGCTACTCAAAGCCGTAGTCAATGAGGGTTTATATGATGTCATGAGCTGGTGCTCTACCGTGCCCTGGACGCTATCAAGGAAGAGACTTATATGTTTTCCAAGGAAGAGATCTCATCCATAGTATAAATGCAGTCAAGAGGCACTCATACGTAGCTTAATATAGGAGCCCTAATCTGCAGTTTGATGAGGCTCCTATCTGCCCTAGCCACAATCCAATAAGGAGGTTCCATCCTTTACCAATCAAGGAATTTAAGCTGCATTTAGGTATGCCCTCTTCCGCTATCAATGTAGGGCTAGTGCTACCCGTGTCCCAGTCCTAAATCAGGACATCTTGGGTGCAACAAATAAAGGAGGAAGGTCATAATTGAAGGAGACCTTATCTATGTATTAAAGGACCCTTAGATGCTACAACTAAACTACAACAAGGGTAATTACATTACAGCAAAGGATCTATGATATTGCCACATTGCTCTAGGTGGCAACATAACTGTTTGGGAATCTTAGTATTGTTCCTGAGGTCGACTTAAAGAGAAGAAGAATCTGCAGTAAGGAGGTGCTTGTCACTGTTGTTTGTAGGTTGACTGGGTCACTATGTGAACAAATAAGCATAATGAATATGCTTCCTAAAGACTATGTGTTAGGCCACAGGCCATAACATCACAGTCAGTTCGTATGGATATT
Organism: Pinus taeda; assembly: GCA_000404065.3. NCBI lineage: Eukaryota > Viridiplantae > Streptophyta > Pinopsida > Pinales > Pinaceae > Pinus > Pinus taeda. The sequence continues at coordinate 88,016 of APFE030869103.1, read as the reverse complement.
TGAAGGCTCAAATCATTAGCATTATAAAACTGCTGAGATCTCAAACTATTGGAGGGTTGTATGATGTTGCTACAACATGAGGTTCACAGAGCTATTTTCATAGTGATGGATATAGCATGGCTGGATACATGATGGATGCAGTGTGGTTGCAACATGGATGGATGCAGTATTGCACTGGATGTAGCATGGTGATGGAATCACTTTGGAGAATCAGTTGAAGAATGAGATCTGATAAGTGTGCCTTCACTTGAGTGCTTTAAATTGGCATTGACATCAATTTTGACACTAATTTCACATTGAATAAACTTCTAGAAAACCCTTACACCCTGTCTTATTTCTAAATAGAATTTACCACTTATTATTTCCTCACACTTTCTTCCAGACTGTATGAGCAAAGCTATCTCCTAGAAAAATAAGAAGCACTTCTGTTGAATGTGAAGCACTGTGATCTAGTTTTGTAGTCACCACCAGAAGACAGCTGTGAGAAACAACATTGTTCCACACTTAATTTCTTCACATTTTCTTCAACAACTTTGAGGCAAAAGTGTTTTCTACAACTACAACAAGCATTCTCTGTGCATTTTGGACAACATGGATATTATTGGACGCTAGAATTAAATTTTCTTACTCAATTATCCTTTCTTCTTGTGCCATTTTATATTTATAGATAAATAGATAGATATTGTTTCCATATTTCAATTTTTTTTTTGTCTTTTACTTTTTTGATGGGGGGATGAGGTAGGGATCATTTTTCCATCATGTACCCCTCTCTCAATACCATGCAACTTTGCTTCCAAGGATTTTTGAGATGGAGACTCAAAGGCTTTCTAAGAGAGCCCTCAACCAATCTCCAAGGCATTTGTCACACTTCAAAAAATAATTCCAACTTAGAGTGAATTTTTAAGTTAAAATTGAGGCCCTTCACGGTTGATTAGAAATGGACTTCTAAGAGTTTCATTTAAGGATTTCACAACTATGGATATTTATTCTAAAATATTAACATAACAATAATTCTCAAATCTTGATGCATCACTAGGATAACAAGATTAACACATCCAAAGCGTTTCCACAATTTACATTGAACTGAAACTCAATCAAGAAAGTATCCAACAAAATCAAGAAATAAAATGGCAACATATAATAAATAATGTAGACAACTAACTAGAAAACTACTAATAATACCTGTGACCCAATTCCCAAGGCTTCTTAACACTACTTACAAAGTTATGTTCTAAGAGAACTAAATTTGTCACTAGTACAACTTGTACCACCAGGTAACCACTATATCCTCTCTGCCAAATATATGCAAAACAATATAAGATTACCCGTAATGCCCTTCCCTAAATTTTTCCATGTTGTCATCATATGTGGGAATAAACACATCGCTGGCCAAAAACACCATGTAATCTAGTGCAGTCGTTTCAGATGAATGATTTTGGAATGGCTTTAAATCCATAGGACTAAGAAGAGTTTCCTTCCTCACCTACAGATTTTTGTTGATCAGCATGAATGCATGACATAAGAAAATCCAACTTTAAAGGAAAATGAGTTGAAGTGAGTGAATCAATCAATTTACAATATTTGGATATGTTGATTAGAGGGAAGACATCCTTCTTTCTCCCCCATAGATTTCTTCAGCAACAATACATATCTGAATATTTCTATCGAATCAAAAGCTTTCAGTACTAATGGATTCTCCTCTGGTGTTACAGGACATAGTCCATCCTTCCTCTTCATTTAAGAAATTATGACCTCCTTCCACCAAGGGTAGGCATGTCTGTGAAATAAATACAACAAGATAATAGGATCAAGATTGTTAACAATAAGGATTTTGACTTGACCAGGAAAATATTATGATTTCCAAACATGTAATACACCTCAGTCTGGTGAGTTCCTCAACTTATTCATCAGTACAGTGAAGAGTGCAACCAGAGAAAAAAAAAAAACACCAACATATCCATTTCATAACAAAGATGAAGAGCCACAAAAGGACCATGTTGTTGCAATAGTTAAAAAAAAAAAAAAAAATTGACCCAATTCATCAATTTTTGAAGTGAAAAGCAGAGTGTTGTAATTCACATGACAACATAGCTTTTAAACCTCAAGTGGCAGGCTATTATTTTCCAGATGTGCATATGTCTTATCAAATGCAAAACTTTGTGCTTTCTTATAAGGGGAGGGATTTGTATCATGGTAGGAAACTTTGTTAGTATCATTCTGTGCAAAGCCCAAAGAATTAAAGGATAGTCTTCAATACTCAACCTGATGCAGATAATAGAAAATGTTTGACCATCTCGTAGGAGGCATGGTGAAGACTGCCCCATCTTTTGTCTTTGCCTCCCATCTTCTGCCTTTGCCTTCAGCTTTGAAGGAAGCTTCCTTACTATCTGAAACTTTCCTCTGAGAGATGTGACAAACTGATCCACATCAAAAATGTCTTCAAATTCACCGTTCACATAAAATTAAATATTAATTTTTGCAAAAGGAGACATGAAGGATAAACCACCCCCACAAGCAATTAATGCCATGCAATACCCAACGCTGAAATCAATCAATAAGACATATTGAAGATTTGTTAATAGATAGGAGGAGTACTCAAGTTAAACACTTGGGATCTGCCCAAAATGAAGCCTTTTCCAACATTGGGACAACCACAGTCACATTGAGATAATTGTAACCATGTCACATATATAACATGAGAAAAATATTGACCTTGATCAAATGATAATATATCACAAAAGAGTCACAAAAGAAAATGCAACAAACACAGTGACAACATAAGTAAATAATTACAGAGTTTGGAGAACCATAATCAATGCCCTAGCTAAAGGACCATTGTGCATAATTCTAAAAGGTGGATATAAACCACGTTGCATATTGCAGCTCACATCTGATCCAGGCCTCCATTGCAAGATACCATTAGGTATCCATTGCTTTTATATAGTCCTGTAAACAATTTTCATACTCAAGAATTTCAGTATAATATTCAAGATTTTCTCTAACAAATACCAAAAGGATGGAAAATCTAAAATTAACTGAGAGAAGAGAATATTTTGCTTCCCACACTGATGGCCAGAGAAATTTTTTCTTACATGAAATAATGGAGCAATTACTCTGAAAATATTCGATTTCATTTGAATTTAAAGGTACAAACCATATGATGCCTAAAAAAATTCAAGTTTACTCACAGTCTAGGTCAGCAACTATTACATCATCTGGAAAACCATCAAATTGTGATTAGCTTATCTAAAATCTTGAGATTTCTTTGTGCTAGAAATAAACAAAGAAGTTAGCCATTACTCTAAGTAGCATTGTTCACTTAGTATGGCATAAAACACTGATTTGCTTTCAGTTTCACAAAGCTCAGTTACACAACCTAAGCACCATTCAAGTAATTTTTTCATAATTTACTAATTGTGGTTTACTTATGGGGAGGATGGTGTTCTAATCAATTTAATTGTTTTTAGAGCTCATTGCTATCATTGGAAGACTATAAGTTCATGTTAAAAGTTTAACTTTCCAAGGAAGTAACTCTAAACCTACTCATCTAGAAGTAGTTAATAGTTAGGAATTCCATAAACATAATGGAGTTTCTATTTGTCTATTGTGATATCATACCTCCTACAAGTGCACTTACAGTGAAAGTGTACAAATATAATCTATGTTACTCCTCGTGACATTAAAGAAATGCAAGATTATGAATCTTGATAATCGATAATAGTAGAGTGGATGACATCAATCTGAAGCTAAATGAGCTAGAAAAACAAGAATGGATTTTCACTTCTCATCTATAGAGGTATTTTCAAATTTCAAACTTAATTAGGTATGTGGTGGACAAAAAAGCACCTATATGAAGGGAAAGAAAACGTCCATCAGTTATAACTTCCTTTGAGGTACAGGATCAACAAAACCAAAATACCTCACAAGCATTAGATCTACTTGAATGTAGTGATTAAATTGTACCTTCTAGTACAAATAACTTGTTGCAACTTCACTCTAGTCACTAGCCATACCTTTGCTTTTCATTCCTTTCTCTTAAGATAAGGACTCATGGCATGAAGGCAATAGCTGGAAGAAATTATGTTAAGGTTAAATGCCTAAAAGGAATTAAACTAAGATTACACACCAAGAGGGTGTTGGTACACTCAGTTAAGTCATAAATTTGTCTTCTAACTCAAGTAATCGTGATTCAATTACTTAATTTGTTCCCCTATGGGAAGAATTGTTCCAACAATCTTACAAGCTAGCCATCCCTATGGGCTTGGTTCCAAATATCCCTAATCCAAACATCACTATTGGGTTTCTACTCGTAGGATTAAATGTTTGTGGAAACGGACGAGCCAATGCAAGTTCATATAGTGCATCCTCTGACATATAAATGGCGGATATAGACTTGCTTTCTTATTCAGTGCTACAGGCATCTCACTCTGCCTTTAGTCATGACACACCACTTTGCTCCAGATAACCCGATAGAATGGCAACTAGTATTATTTAACCAAAATGTTATTGTACTATATTTTTGTTATCCATTAGACTATATATAGAATTAGTTTATAGATGGACATGTCAAATTCTATTTTCTCATAGAATATCTCTACAAGCTCCCCACATAGAGTATTCAAACAATAATGCACAAAGAAATAAAATAATTTCCAATCGTGATTTTTTTCCTTCATAAAGATCAGGGCACATATGCCATGTGATAATTGTTGTCTACACACGATCACGTTCTCAATTTTTGTGTGCAAGGAGGAGGCCACTTTGGCTTCATGGCTCTAAGTTGCACATAGGCTAAGTTGGAGTGGAAGTCATTTGGTCATTAGGTTAGAGAACTCTCGCCTAATAATGTGTGTGGAGAAGACATGCGATCACTTTGTGTGGAGAGAATTTTTATGTGAGGTCAGGCTTAGTGTGGCACTGCCACTATTAAGGTTTTCAGTTGTGGCATTTGAGAGGTCACATAACAGTCACAATGGAGGATACCCACAGTAAGGGTCACATTTGCGTAATGGTCATTGAGAATTTCCAATCACAAGGAGCCACTCATGATTAAAACAAATTCCAAGTGTTCTAACTACTTCTCCAGTTCATCAAGTGAGAAATTAGCCAAGAGTATGGTGCCTGAGTTCGCTTAAATATTGCATCTTTCACATGGCATTTTTTTAGGCTATACATTGAAATTCAATTTTCTATGCTTATAATTACAAGTGAACCCTGGAGGATGAAAAAAATATTCTTCGAAAGCCTAAAGTCATACCATTTCATAGAAGTTCCTTGCTCGAAAGAGCCAATATAACCTCTGAAATCGAAACCCATTTATACATGATGTTTCTGCCAAGGAATTTAAATTTTAGATACAGTGATACACATAACAACACCACAAATTTCGAACTTTCATATTCTTTGTAAATGCTGAGGTTGTGTATTTGATATTGTAGTTTTTTCTAGGAGATAAGAAAGATGGTAGTTTCTAGGGCCAAACATATAACAAAGGATAAGGAATCACGATCGACAAACAATGCAAATGTCAATCATAGAAAACGAATGGCATCTAAAGCAACACCTAGATTCTTATTTGAGAATAACAACCAATCTTTAAAAGAAATCATTCCTTATTGGGAATGGGATCTAAAGGTCCGTTTTTTTTTTGCATGCCAACATTTCACACCCTCACCCTACTTACTAGCAACATAAAGGTCAACTGTTGCACCATCTAATAAAGACCTATTTTTAGGATCTGTTAGACTCTTCCATTTCCTTGAAGGGAAGTTGACTTTGTTGTTTTACTTCTTAGGTCATTATAGTGCATAATAACAACTAGCATATGAGACATAATGCCATAAACACATTACTGTCAGAAAAATACAAATTTCCACTTAGATTCAAAAATCCTCTTCCAAATTTTGAAATCTTGGCCTCCCCAAGGAAATTCAAAAAATGAATTTCCTCGATTCCTTTCTAAATGTATGAAGAGTTGCATCTTTGTGGTCCCTTCCTACTCCTTTTTGGTGAAAACAATCTTGTGCCATTTTCAAAGTTTCTCATATATGAGTTAGAATAGTAGGACTAAAATATGATGAGTATATAATGGAAGCACATTTTATTATGTTAATTTTTTGCCATCGTGCAACATATGCAATTCTAGGTTGATCCCCATATGTATCTTTGTTGGGGTTGTTACGCAATGTCTGGTATCTAAGACAAATGAAGTTAATCTTTTTTAGCAACTATTGCCAGGACATAATTAAGGAATGATGAGTCTTCTTAAGGTGAATTGGTGGTTGCTTTAAGAGTTGTTCAAATGTTGAATTTGGCCTCTTTGGATACTTTGACTCTAGTCTTTACAAGAATCAATAAAAAGATCCTATGCCAAGTCAAAACACTATCTATTTAAATTTACTCTGATTACTTCAAGATGTGCAAAATAGTTCTTATCCAGCATACAATAGTTCCTTGTTTTGATGGCTATCTCTATATGGTAACATTATGATTATTATTTACAAAGTAATATGCCCTTGCAATTTTTGATCAATAACATAGTCCAAGTGATATAGAATCAGAATTGACAGTCACATGTATTTGGGTCATTGAATCCATTTTACTGGATGTTTTCCACCTTCAGCTTTTTTTTGTGGTCTCTAGCTAGCTTGTTGAGATTACTTGACATTTTTAAGACGAGCATGCCATTACCAAGCATAGTCCTACAGAAACCATCTAGCATGGTAAATATAACACTTTACTACATATGCTAATCAGTTTATATATTCATAAGTCAAATCCCATAGGCAATTCCAAAAGGGTTTATTGCTATATTTGAGTCTCCTTATCATTTTCAAGAACATTTATACAGGCATCTTGGCTAGGAGGATTCTATAGGCCCAAAGGGGTTGGCTGAAGGATCAAAAGGATAACTAACATCTTCAAATCGTCACCATCTTCATATTTATTCTTTGGGTGCACTTCTACTTCTCTCTTGAATATATTTTTAATGTATCCAGGATAACTTTCTTGATTTTCATGTGCCCATACCTGTAGGACTCCATCTAATTCTTCCCCTAATGAGACTTCAATGTGTGGTGCACCCTAATCATTGAGGTTTAATTCTTCTTCTCCTTATCATGCTCAAATGTTCGATGTCAAGATGCAGCCCCAAAGGCTCATCTTCATCCAAAAGCTCTTTTTCTTCTTCAATTACCTTCTTTCTCTTGTCTAAAGGGACTAAAACGTTTGTTTTACTTTTCTAGGCATCCAACTACCCATTCTTCTTTTCTTGTGGCCTTCACTAGCTGTTTCGAGGATGGTTATATTGACTATCTCTTTTTCTAAGAGTTACAGTTGTTACCTCTCAAAATACATTTTATTTTGAGGGTCCATTTCTAGAAGTACAATCTTTATATTTAAGCAATGAATTTAAGCTGGTATAAAAGTATATTTGATCAAAACATTCTCATCATTGGTGTATACCTTGTTCATTACTTGATTGGATATTTTGGATCTATTGTGATAGCATGAGTGCATCGTATGAAGATTTGGCATTGTGGTGGTTTAAAGTGCCTATCCCAGCATCAATACCCAACCTGTGTAAGTTTGAATCAAATCTGGCCCAAAAATATTCTAAATGATCAAAGTGAAAGCTTAAGAACTCAGATTTTGGCACATCCTTATGGACTACATGTATTGCACTGCTGGTGATCGAGGCTAAAGTAGACTCAGGAATATAATAGGAGAGCCCGCTCCCCTACACATTTTGGTATTTTGAAGGCCTCTCCACCTCCATGAAATCTCAGAATAAGCCACGGGTTCATGTCATGCATGATTATGTTGTTCTAATATACACAAGCCCAATGACCTATTTGATTGATAACTCGAGGGTCCACTAGAAGGCTTAGTAGAATATAATATAAATAGAATCACTAAGTCAAGTTAATGAAAGTTTTTGTTACTTCCCAAGAGCCACCATAATCATGCAAAACAATACTCCTGAAGAAGCTTGGTGTAGGAAAAAAACATGAGCCACCTTACCATCTTCAGTTTTCTTACATATGCTTTGACTCTAAATAAACAGCAATGCAAAATTTTATCCTAGAGGGGTAAGTTGTGTGGTTGAGAGATTTAAGATTCAGGAGGTATCAAGATTGATCCCCTAGTTTAGGAACCATAATCAAAATAGAAAACGACTACAAAATGTAAAATATAAAAAATAAATTATCAGATATAGGATGAAGTCAAGGCACATATGCTTCTTGATCTTCTTAACAACCTGGTAACCACATAAATGTCAAGAGAAATATAAATATATATAAGGAAATCAAACTTAAATTAGATCCTTTCAGAATATAAGCTTGATAGAAGATGGTAGTTTGTAGCCAAAAAATCAAATGATTCACAGAAAGGACAATTTCAAATTGAAAAGAAAACATTAAAAAATGATTTGTAGGGTATATCAAAGGTTGAAGAATCTAATATCACTACAGATGCAACAAATAAATTGTTAGTTTAGCTGATAAGTTGGCATGTTCCATGCCAAAATGCAATAAACCACACGAGAAGATGTTAGAAAGATAAACTACAAGAATGGGAAGAAAAAAGGGTAAAGATGAGGAGGAGAAGAAGGCTATGAAGGTTGAACTCATGAAATATAATACTAGGATTTTAGACCTTGGCAGAAATACCTCATGAAAAGGAATAAAGTGGATCATTTAATAGATAATTTTAGCACAAGTTTTTTGCAAATTTTTTCGCATGGCCGGAAGAAGTGGATTAGGAAGAAACTTTCATTGACACATTTATCAAATTGACACAAACAATGTCCTCCTCAATGGTGGATTGAACGAGAGAGTTCTTAAACAGGATTTCAAGTTGTAAATATGGACAACCATAGCACCTTCTAAAAGAAATTTGATGAAGATCAAACTTCAAATGGATTCAGAATTCATCCTTCTAATTCAAACCTCTCAATATTGTATGTTATATTATTGTGATACTAGTGGAATATATAAATGGTATTATAATCAACAATAACAAGGCCAATGTTGTTCAGAAGGTAAAATCTCTTTTTTGTATTTCTTTTGACATATTGACTTGGATGTCTTAACTTACTACATAGATATAGAGTTGAAGAAAGAACTGAGAAACATGTTATTTTGTATGAATCAAAATATACCAAAACATTGTTATAAAATTTCCATATGTTAGATTACAAGTCGGCTTCTATATGATGGAGGTTAAGCTTAAATTGTTAACCAATATTGTTTTGAAACGGGCAAATGAGACAATATACAAACAACTAGTTGGTTATCTAATTTACATCACATCTGTTGAATTGTAGCTTGGGGGGTACTCCACAATCCTAGATCTAGGGTTTGTGAGAAGTTTGGTCACAAAAGAAGTTTGTGGACAGAGAACCCAAGAGAAGAGGTTTTAGACATAGATGGGGCTTAAAATAGTAAAAATTTAATTAAAATAAAAATTTAATTCCTATCTAAAAAGGATTAAACCCCTAATATCTAGAGGGTTCCAAATAAGGATTAGGAAATCTATTTAATAGAGGCCTTAGGACAAGGCTAGAGCATCAAGCAAGGAGTCTTATTTGATCGAGTGGGCTACTAGAAATGTAGCTCAAAGGAAGTCCACTCTAGTAGGTCAAGTAGGGCTGCTAAAGAGGCCAAAGATCTCCCTTCAAGTGTATTATGTCCAAGAGGAAGACAAACGAGGAGAGTCGTAGCCTCAAAAATCCCTGGCAAGAATGACGTAGAAGGCAAGGTAAGATCTTTCTTTAGTGTGAAGGTTTGGATGGGTTTAGGAGTCGATGGTCTAGTTTGCAAGGAATATTATTGTCACAAGTTTGTGATAAAAATTCTATGATCTGGCTACATTATCCTAAGTTCCTGCGGCAAGCCCGCGACTCAGTGTCGCTGCTTGAAGTGGACTGTTACACCAGATTTGGAGGGCCACAAGGTCTACGAGGGACAACACATAGGATTAGGTCTAGAAGAAGGGCTTTCATAGTGACTTTAGGAAGGGTTGGCCACAGAGATTAGGGAACTCCTGTGGGAACCCTAAGGAGGTCAAAACCCGAAGTTGAAGTGTGCTTAGAAGCCAATTATTGAGGGTAGAAAGAGATGTCTTCCAAGGTGAAAAATAATAGGCAATGGAGGGTTGTTTCATGGTTGGAATGTCATAGATTTAGCTCATAATTATAGTGAGAAGAAGTGTGTCTCATCATTGTTAGAGGAGTAGTCCTAAAGGGTTTAGGAAAGAAGGTATAAAGCCCTAGATTAGGGCAACATGAGGAAGAAAACCACAAGTGCATGTTTATCATAGAGAAGGCATGATCTGAGAGTCGAGACAACCACAACACTAAAGGAGCGAATCCAATGAGAATGGAGGAGAAATGGAGTGTCTCATTTAGAGTTTGGACAAAGGATGAGGTAAGGGAGCTTGCTGGAAGAATTAATGACTAAGTTAGGGCATGCATTTTATCTAATCATATTAAGAAATAGGGTTGTGTTCTTTTTGTGGTGTAGCAAGTAGAACAAGCTCTAGATTAGGACTAATCTGAAGGTTTGAATGTTGGAACAACTAGGAGAATAGGTTTCTACAGCAACGTGAGAAGAAGGGACTGCCAAGAAGGGTCATCGAAGGTTTTAGAGTAGGTTTTGAGGACTCGGTAGTGGCTAGTTTGATGACCTAATGAGGCAGAAAAACCTCAGGCCTGTAGCATGCTTTGAGACTACACTTGTGGTAGCATTGTAATGTCCTTTTCAGAAGTGGTTGATCTTCATTTTGATGAATATGCAAGGTGGATGAAGACTGGTTCTAAAGAAGATGGACAACAAAAGGAAAGAGCCCTAGATGAAGGCAGATCCATAAGTCCCATATATGTGCAACAATAGAGGAAGCTTATTGTAGAAAAAAGGGAAGCTTAAAATAGACATAGATCAATCTAGGAGTAGACTAAAGATGGGAAAATATGGAAGTGTGAGCATTACAGGAATAGTACAATACAGGAATAGTAGTGCAGGAACATCAGTGCAGGACTAATGGTCTAATTTGGACAGATCTGAGTTGGCATCGAAAGGAGAAGTTTGGAGGTCTGAAATAATGTTCTAAATGAGCCCTAAGTGCATATTTGAGATGGACTTCAAATATTCAAGGAGTGGCAAACATATTGAGCTCAAGGTTTGATCAGCCAAGAGAACTCCATTTGTAGCACTAAGTTGGCTATTACAGAAGGAGATTAGAAATTCATAGTGGGAAACACTCCATGCCTTAAGTTTGCCTCATTGGAGAAGCGCAGGAAGGAAATAAAGAGAAGAAGTACCTAAGAGATAAGGAGAAAAAATGGGCACTCAAGGAGGTTTTTCACAAATGAAGTTGTGAACAAACTCTGAAGAAGACCCTATGTGTTGAGTCATTGATGGACGAATGATCAACTAGAGGGCACATTCGATTTGTGTTTGATGATATAAAGGAGTAGGACCATTAATAGAGGTAGAGCTATAGATTGGTAGCAGATGGACTAGCAAACATGTTCAGGACACATGGATGAAAGGGCAGTAGTGCGCCACATCAACAAGTAGATTAAGAATGTCTTATTCAGGGTAGATTGGTGGTCAAAATGATAGACACCAAGCCCTAGTTTTACTATTGTATCAGTTTGATTGTATGAGGGCCATGATCCCTTGTATGGGAGCCCTAGAATATTGTATTAAAATTGTTAATAAAATGAAGAATGGTTGAAAATTTTAAAAATTGTCATCTGCGCTAGTTGATTCACTAATGTGTAATTTTCCATTGTGAAAAGTAGGGTGGTTGAGGAACTTTAGTAGGTTTTTGTTAGACATTTTAATACGTAACCCAAATTCTCACATGGTAGGGAAAATAAGCATGGTATCAAAGCCAGTTTGAAGGTCCAGTGGATCAAAGTGTGCACAATGGGAGTAGGATCAGCCAGTGGAGATTGTGTAGATTCCGAGAGTGTCTATCTTCAGAGGGAGAAACCCTATGGAAGTTTTAGATCTTCAAAAACATATGAGGTAGGGACACTACAGAGACAATATGATCCATTCTGTAGAGTATGTAGCAAAGATGGATACCAGATGGTCTAGTGTCGTCGGTGATGATGGTTACTTCTAAGCAATGGAAGTACCTCCCCTTCTAAGAGGGAGTGTTGAATTGTAGCGTGGGTGGTACTCCACAAGTCCAGATATGGGGTTTGTGAGAAGTTTGGTCACAAAAGAAGTTTGTGGTCAATGAACCCAAGAGAAGGGGTTTTAGACCAAGATGGGATTTAAAATTCTAAAAATTAAATTAAAAGAAAAATTAAATCCATGTCTAAAAAGGATTAAACCCCTAAGATCTAGAGGGTTCCAAATAAGGCTTAGGAAATCTATTTAAGGGAGGCCTTAGGAAAAGGATACAGCATTAGGAAAGAAGGAGTTTCATTTGATCAAGTGGACTGCTAGAGATGTATCTTAAAGGAAGGCCAATCTAGTAGGACGAGTAGGATTGCTAGAGAGGCTGAAGATCTCCATTCAAGTGTATCTGGTTCAAGAGGAAGATAAGCCAAGACAGTTGCATCCTTAAGAAGTCCTAGCTACACTGATGTATAAGGTAAGGTAAGCTCTTTTTGTAGCGTGAAGGTAGGGATGGGTTTAAGAGTTGATGGTCTAGTTTGCAAGGAAAATCCTTAGCACAAGTTTGTGATAAAAGCTCTGTGATTTGGCCGCATTATCTTAATTTCCTATGGCCAACCCGAGACTCAATCTAGATTTGGAGGGTTGCAAGGTCTAGCATGCAAAAAAATTTAAGCCGCAGGGTCTACAAGGGATAGTGCACAGGATTAAGGGCTAGAATAAGGGGTTTCATAGTGAGTTTAGGTAGACTTGGCCACAAATATTAGGGAAATCCTATGGGAGCCCTATGGAGGGAAAAAACCCCAAGTTGAAGTGTGCTCAGAAACTAGGTATTTAGGGCAAAAAGAGACATCTTCCAAGGTGAAACATGCTAGGGAATTGAGGGTTATTTTAGGGTGGGAATAATAGAGATTTAGCTCCTAAGGACAGTGAGAAGAAGCATGTCTCATCATTGTTAGAAGAGCAGTCCTAAAGGGTTTAGGACAAAAGGTATAAAACCCTATATTAGGGAAAAATGAATAAGAACACCACAAGTGCATGTTTATCATAGAGAAAGCTTGATCTGAGATAGCCGCAACACTTAAGGAGCTAATACAAAGAGAAAAAATGAGTAATGGAGTGTCTCCTTTGGAGTTCAAACAAAGGCCGAGATAAGGGAGCTTGCTGGTAGAATTAAGGACTGAGTTAGGGAATGTGTTCGGTCTCATCGTATTGAGAAACAAGGGCGTGATCTTTTTGTGGTACAGCAAGTAGAACGACCCCTAGTTCAAGAGTGATCTAAAGGATTCAAGGCTATAATAGCTCAAAGAATAGGATCGTACACCAGCGCAAGAAGAAGGGACCATCAAGAAGGTTCAGCAAGTGTTTTAGAGGAGGTTTTGAAGACTGGGTAGTGGTTGGTTTGATGACTTAACCAGGCCGAAAAACCTTAGGACTATAGCATGGTCTAAGCCTAATATTGTTGCATTTGTATTAAAGTTGTTAAATATAACAGAGAAGGGTTGAAAATTTCAAAAAATGTCATGTGCGCTAGTTGATTCAATGATATGTAATTTTCTATTGGCAAAGTAGGGTGGTTGAGATGCACTTGAGTAGGTTTGTGTTAGATTTTAAGACCTAACCCAGATTCTAATGTGCCATGGAAAATAAACATGGTATCAAAGCCAAGTTGAAGGGCCAATGGATTAAAGTGTGCACAATGGAAGCAAAATGAGCCAATGGAGATCGTGTAGATTCATAGGGAGTCTAGCTTCAAAGGGAGAAACCCTATGGAAGTTAAATATTATCAAGTTCTGATGAGGTAGAGACACTATAGAGATAATATGATCCATTCTACAAGGTAAGTTGTAGAGATGGATAGCAGATGGGCTAGTGTCATCGATGATGATGGTTATTTCCAAGCAATGGAAGTAACTCCCTTACTAAGAGGGAGTGTTGAACTGTAGCTTGGGAGGTACTCCACAAGCATAGGTATGGGGTTTGTGAGAAGCTTGGTCACAAAATAATTTTATGGTCAAAGACCCCAAGAGAAGGGATTTTAGACCCAGATCAGGTATAAAATTCTAAAAAGCAAACTAAAAGAAAAATTAAATTCATGTCTAAAAAGGATTAAACCCCTAAGATCTAGAGGGTTCCAAAGAAGGCTTCATAAATCTATTTAAGAAAGGCCTTAGGACAAGCATAGAGCATCAAGAAAGAATGAGTCTTATTTGATTGAGTGGTCTACTAGAGATGTAGCTCAAAGGACGATCAATCAAGTAGAACAAGTAGGGCTACTAGAGAAGACGAAGATCTCCATTCAAGTGCATTTTGTCCAAGAGGAATACAATCTAGGAGAGATGCAACCTCAAGAGGCCCTAGCTTCACTGATGTAGGAGGAAAGGTAAGCTCTTTCTCTAGTGTGCAAGTCTGGATGGGTTTAGGAGTTGATGGTCTATTTTGCAAGGAAGATTCTTGGCAAAAGTTTGTGATAAAAACTCTGATCTAACCGCATTATCCAAGGTTACTCTAGTAGGGTCAAGACTCAATTTTGTTGCTTGAACTAGACTATTAGACCAGATTTGGAGGGCCGAAAGGTCTAGCAAGCAACAAAAGTTAAGCCACGGGGTCTATTAGGGACAACACACACGATTAAGGGCTAGAAGAAGGCGATTCAGAGTGACTCCAAGTAGGCTTGGCCACAAAGAATAGGGCATTCCTTTGGGAACCATAAGGAGGGCTGAAACCCCAAGTTGAAGTGTGCTCAGAAGCCAAGTATTGAGGGTAGAAAGGGACGTCTTCTAAGGTGAAAAATCCTAGGCAATGGAGGGTTGCTCTAGGGTTGGAATAACAAATGTCTAGCTCCTAAGTACAATGAGGGGAAGTGTATCATCATCGTTAGAGTAGTAGTCCTAAATGGTTTAGGACATAAGGTATAAATCCCTATAATAGGGCAAAATGAAGAAGAACACCACAAGTGCATGTTTATCATAGAGAAGGCCTAATCCAAGATAGCCACAACAATTAAGGAGTCAATCCAAGGAGAACGAAGGAGTAATGGAGTGTCTCCTTTAGAGTTCAGAATAGGCCTAGATAAGGGAGCTTTCTTGAAGAATTAAGGGTTGAGTTAGGGCATGCATTTGGTCTAATCCTATTTATAAACAAGGTCATGATCTTTCTGTGGTGTAGGAAGTAGAATGAGCACTAGGTTGGGACTGATCTAAAGGCTTGATGGCTAGAAAAACTAGGAGAATAGGTTCATACACAAACGCAAGAAGAAGGGATTGTCAAGGAGGGTCATAGAGGGCTTCGGAGGAGGTTTTGAAGTCTGTGCAGTGGTTGGTTTGATGCCCCTAATAGACTGAAAAATGTTAGGCCTATAGCATGCTCTAAGCCTAGTCTTGTGGAAGTATTGTAATGTCCTTTTTATAAGTGGTGGAAGAAGACTGATTCTAAAGAAGATAGACAACAAAAGGAAAAGGCCCTAGATGAGGGCATATCCATGATTCCTAGATATATGCAAAAGAGAAAGAAAATTAATGTAGCCCTAGATCATTCGAGGAGTTGACTGACGATGAGCAGATTTGGAAGTGTAAGCATTGTAGCAATAGTAGTGCATAAACAATAGTGCATTATTGGTGGTCTAGTTTGGACAAATATGAGTTGGAATCTAAAGGAGCAGTTTTGAGGGCTAAAAAAAGGTTTTAAAAGAGACCTAAGTGCATATTGGATATGGACTTCAAATCTGCTAAGAGTGGCAGACTTATTGAGCTCAAGGTTTGATCAACCAAGAGAGCCAAATTGACAACCTTGAGTTGACCATTAGAGAAGGACATTTGTTAGTCATGGTAGGAAGACCATCCATGCCCTAAGTTTTCTTCATTGGAGTAGTGCAGGAAGGAAATAGAGGCAAGAAGTCCCTAAGAGCTGACTAGCAGCAGTCGGAAATCAAGGAGTTTGTTCACAAATAAAGTTGTGAACAAACTCAAAAGAAGACCGTATGTGTTGAGTCATTGATGGAAAAATGATCAACTACAAAGATTGGAGTTGTGTTTAGTCACCTAAAGGAGAACGACCATTGATAGAGGTAGAGCTATAGATTGGGAGTAGATGGACCAACTTATGAGTTTAGGACACATGGACTGAAAGGGTTGCGGGATGCCACATCAGCGAGTAGGTCAAGGATATCTTGTTCAGGGTAGATCGGTGGTCAACATGACATACATGAAGCCCTGGTTATATTCTTGTATTAATGTGATTGTATGAGGGGATGATCCCTGGTATGGGAATGCTAGAATATTGTATTAAAGTTGTTAATATAACAAAGAAGGGTAAAAAAATTTAAAAATTGTCATGTGTGCTAGTTGATTCACTAATGTGTAATTTTCCACTATGCAAAGAAGAATGGTTGAGGAACCTAAATACATTTGTGTCAAATATCTTAAGACCTAACCCAAATTCTTGTGCCATGGAAAATAAACAACATCAACTAGGTTAGATCTTTATTATGCATTCAATTAGGTTTCTTATTTCATGACAGAACCTAAAATTGATCACTGAAATCTAAAAATAGAATATAGTGGTACCTATAGAAAAAATTGGATTTATATATATATAAAACAAAATAAGGACTCTCTAATTAACCGGATTCATAAATTATGATTGAGCATGCTTTATTAATGATAGAAATTCAACAAGAGTTTATATTTTCAATCTTGGTACAGGTGCATTATCTTGGCTCAACAAGTAGTGGCTCATACTACATATCAAACTATTCAAAGACAAAGGTAGAGGATAAGCTATTAGACTATTATCTGTAAATACCAATGTAAAATCCTACTACATGTTTGGCAACTTGGATGAACAAACAACCAATGGGGACATAGACATCAACTTTTTGATCGTTTCTCAACCAAATGCATTGGCCGTGGAATCTAGGGTGACCTTGGATAGTCAGAAAGCTAATATAATAATGGTGACCTGCAAATACAGTCCCTTCTTTTCTATCCCTTGAAATATCACTCACTGTACTATCAAGTGAGGTCCCTATCATCATCAACAAGAAAAATAAAGGGAAACAATTTGTGGCAATAATGTTTAAAATTATTACAAATTAAGAGAGGTATAGTAACTTGAAGAGATAAATTCGGATGTATGAGAAGAATTAAAATACATGTAGCATTAGTGTCGTAAATGAATCTTTTGAAAGCCCAAATCAAATACCTACAATTTCTGCCACAACCTACCCAAACAATTGAAGAAATATATTGGAAAGAGAGTCAATAATAACGCAACAAAATGTTTTAAAAAATTAACAGAATAGAATAAATAAGAAATCACATATATACATCACCTCGAGCATAGATATCATCATAGGACCTTGTCTAGCCATAGTATCTGCCCACTCTTTCTACCACCATAGGATCATAATTTAACTCGTAGAAATGAAGGAGAATATAGAAGATCATTAAGAGAATATGATTCAAAAATGAAGTCTAGGAATTTTTGCTAAATAAGGAAACAAACAGAACACCAAAACAAAGATTGTCTGATCTAAGGAATTGGCATTGCAAAGCACATGTAGGAAATTAATATTTCAACAATTTTTTTTTTATATTCAAAATCCCAATTTATCTCAAATTGCACTCTACGCCACATCATTTTATCAAAGTTTCTAACATCAAGAGAATGTTGTCAAGGAATCTTGCTTGCTTGCAATAATGCTTCAACAACATTGGGATGCCAACTTCTCGCAGTAGAATGGAGTGGAGTCCACCCTTCGTCATCACCATTATTCATGCCACTTCCAGATGGATCAAGACCTTCTAATATGAAAATGGCCTATATCCAAAACCCAAGAGGATGAAAACTCATCAATACGTTTTGCAAATATTATACGATCTCTTAAAATGACCAATGCATCTAAATTAAATGCACATATTAACATTCTTAACAACTAAGAAAGTATTCTAAAGAGTAAAATAACAAAATTGTGGAACCATAAAACACTGATGAAGGATGAAATATGAGCAATGAAAAAGATCAAATCAATTACATTTGACTCTAACCTCACAATTAGAGATGATAAAATAAAAAGTGGTTTGCATAATCAACATTGTGATAGTAGAGAACATGTTACACTACTAATTATTACACCTAATCAGTTTCACAACAATGTGGAGGTTTTTAATATTCATTATTTACACCTCAAATGCCTACTTAAAACAATGTGTATAAGAAAGTAAACAATAACCATGGACTTGAGTAGTTACTAGATAGATAACCTTGTTAGATTAAACAACAAATGAAACAAAAACATTACCAGGGTAAAAACAAAGGGGTAATTGGCTAAAACTAAATGGTCTAGCAATTGTAAGACTCTAAAAATAGTGATAAGAGAACCCCTAATTCAATTTCCATTATTTAACCATCAAAATTTTAACTACTTATTATCCAATGAAACATAATTAAGCTAATACGAGAGTAATATCCAATAACACTTTTACAATTCTTATCAAGACAGATATTTTCTTTCATCAAAACTATGCCAGCAATATAACTTATCATATTCATAAAGCTTACAAGTATAAAGCCAGAAATGGTTTCCTCGTCCCTTCCTCAACTGAAGTACCATTTGCAATGTCATACACAAATTGGTTAAAAAGAGAATGCCCATAAGGAAGCATGGAAATAGTTTTGGGAAGAAGACCATAAGGCAAGTTGCAATCCAAGCAAAAAGGAATGGATCAACCTAACTCCTTTATGTTATCTGAGAATAACCTAGAATATGTGTAGGGAGAGTAACATTGAAGAATAGCTTACGTGTTTCTTCCGGACTCTTGGAATGTGAATTGATGATGAAATGTCAATCATAATGCTTCCATTCCATATCATACCAAAATAATTAGTATTAAATCCTCTTAAAATCATATTTTAAGATGTTCTAAATTCAAAATGTGTAAACTTGGAATTCATGTTTTAGATTTTTAGCTAGTTGGAATGATAAATTAGAATAGATAAGCATGGAAATAGTTTTGAGAAGAAGACCATAAAGCAAGCTGCAATCCAAGCAAAAAGGAATGGATCAACCTAGCTCCTTTATGTTATATGAGAATGACCTAGAATATGTGTAGGGAGAGTAACATTGAAGAATAGCTTACGTGTTTCTTCCAAACTCTTGGAATGTGAATTGATGATGAAATGTCAATCATAATGTTTCCATTCCATATCATACCAAAATAATTAGTATTAAATCCTCTTAAAATCATATTTTCAGATGTTCTAAATTCAAAATGTCTAAACTTGGAATTCATGTTTTAGATTTTTAGCTAGTTGGAATGATAAATTAGAATAGATAAGCATGGAAATAGTTTTGATAAGAAGACCATAAAGCAAGCTGCAATCCAAGAAAAAAGGAATGGATCGACCTAGCTCCTTTATGTTATGTGAGAATAACCTCGAATATGTGTAGGGAGAGTAACATTGAAGAATAGCTTACGTGTTTCTTCCAGACTCTTGGAACGTGAATTGATGATGAAATGTCAATCATAATGCTTCCATTCCATATCATACCAAAATAATTAGTATTAAATCCTCTTAAAGTCATATTTTAAGATGTTCTAAATTCAAAATGTGTAAACCTGGAATTCATGTTTTATATTTTTAGCTAGTTGGAATGATAAATTAGAATAGAGTAGGAAAACGTCAAGTTATGTGGAGTTGGAAATTTAAATGTAAGTGAAAGTAGGTTTGCATGGACTCATTTGAAGTCCATGGTTTGAGCCTTTGGCATCATTCAAAGGTTCCTTGTTGGGTGAAAGCTTCATGGGATTTACATATTATTGGTCTCATTTCATGCTTCCATACAATACTGAGTTCTCTAGAAACAAGAATGATACAAAGGGCGAGACTTCTAAGCCTTTCACTATAACCAACGAAAGTAATAATCTGAACTGTAGACGTTATATGGCCTTGTGAAAATAAATTAACTTGCTAGTGACCACACTGAAATTACTATACTCTTTGCCAAATTCTGAAAAAAAACTTTGAGAATCAAATTAGTGTCCTACCTTTTTTTAATCAAAAAGGGAGCATTAAAATCTCTACACATGAGAAATTCAAGCGGACAGTTTTTAGCACAAGAGTGATGAGTAATAAAAATTGACCCATAGCTTTGATGCATCTCCTCATACTGTCACTAACTAACATTTTACAGGCTGAGACTGCACCCAGAGCTTGAAACCAATAATTATAATCCTGTGTTGGCAGATAGGCAGGTGTTTTAGGTAGGTGCGTAATTTATAGAATTTTTTTATCTGTAGAAATTCATAAATTTGGAGATGACTAGACACAAATTTGAAAAATTGGGGGAAAATAGAAAAAAAATGGGTGCTTCCATGAGATTTAATAATTTGAGTTATTTGAATAACATAATTGATGTGATTTACATTAATAGATTACGATCTTTGTTAGAAAACAACTTTCTTTCGATAAATGTACTCCTGTTGGATCTTGATCTCAAAATATTCAAACTCCATTGGTTTTTCCTCATTTACAGAAAACTTACCCACAATAACCCCCTCTTGGAAGATAAACATGTGGAACAACTAGGTCGCTCCCCTATTGCCACTTCGAAGCTTCAAGGGATCAACCCCTAGGAGACAATTTTATCAAGAATATTACTACACCCAGGGTGTTTTTCAAGAAATCAAATTCCATACACCATTGGATATTTCTTCAACATCCAGTAGCAAAGAAACCTATGTCCGTTTTGAACTATTGTAATGTTAACTGAAAAAAAAAACCCGAATTTTGACCTGCAAGCCTGTTTGGTCTATAATTTACAGGAGTTAGTGAATTTTGTCACAAAAGAAAACCCCTCCTAATTGGTTTTCTCAATAGAAATTTTTGGCACTATTGGTCTTCTAAAAAGAGTTTTTTCTGGCCTCTTTTAATGGCTTGTTATTTTAATTTTTTGATAGTCAAAATATAAAGGTGTCATGAAATAAAAATAAAAAATTTGGTTTGTTATTTTAGTTTTTGATAATCAAAATATTATCATGAAATCAAAATTTATTATTTTGAAATTTATTATAAATAAGTGAAGCTAATTTATTTCGTATTTTGTTTTAGTTAAATATTTGTTTTTATTTCATTATTATAAAAATCAAATATGATTGTATTGACTTTTTATTTTATTATATGGTTCATTATTTGGAGGTTTTGGTTTGACAATTTTGGTGCTAGGTAGTCAAGGTATATGGAAGGAGGTGATCCTCTTGAAAGAGTTCGAAAAGGGAAGGGGACATAAGACTTTATATAAAGATCTAAATCCAAGGAACTCTCTCATAAAAAGAGCTAGTCATGTACTGAAATAATGTAAACAACGACCCATCCGAATCTTGATAAATATAATAGAACATCCTTTGATTTTCATAATAAATGGGGCATTTATAGATGAGGTGATTCTTTAACTCTATCTCATGTATATGGCAAAGTTAGCAGATGTTATTGAGAATAGGAAGATCATGATGATTAGATGTTCCAACTTGGCACCAATGTAAACCCACTTTGAACCCACCAAGGGGGATCTGAATGGTATCATCTAGTGTTCTTGTGTGTGTCAATTAAACAATAAGAATCCCTATCATTTGTCGGTATTATTCATAATTAACCAACACTTGACCAATAATTATCCTTGTAGGTATTCTTCACAATGTATCTGACCCGGGTGTAAGCCCACTCCAATTTTGGATATTTTGTCATCCTTTAAATTTAATTCCCTCTGAATGTGATCAAATGACATAACCCTAAATATTTTAATCACCTCCATAACTCTAATCATCCTTTGATCCAATAAATAAGTGTTTGAGGAAGTATAACATTTTAGCCTATCCATAACAACCTTTAAAATCCCCTATCACTTGTATGTTTAGATTGCTAAAGTGATAAAATTAAAATGACTAACATAAACAATTAATTCATATTATTGTAGTACTTGTTAGGTAGTTGTATTTTTGTTCCTAGACTAAATTAATCATTCATGTTAGTCATTTTTAGTTGCATTACTTATTAGCTAGTTGTATATTTTAACACGGGACTAAATTTATCATTTATGTTAGTCACTTTCAGCTGATCACTTAAGATTGCTCATTTTTTATAGTATTTCACTTGGAAAAGTTGTGGTGACTAACATTTTTAGTCACCTAGTAATTAATTTCATCATTTTCTACTAGTGTTCTTACACCGAGTAGAAGATATCATGACCTTATTGGCTAAAGGAACAAACCAATTCATTATTGTATATAAATATTACTACCTTACTCATGCCTTCTAGCATCATTACACACACATATTTCTACATGGTGTTTATTTCTAGTTGTTAAGGAACCCTTACAAGATTCCTCCAACCTATGCAATTCTTTTTTACTGACAGCTACTGTTGCCAACAACACTCCTTATGTTAGTTGATCACTTATGTAATGTACCAATACGTCGGTCATCTCCTACACATCCTTCCTTGCAAGTTTACTCCTATGCAACAACATCATTGATTTCCTTTCTAACTTTGCCAATAGTATCCTTGATGCTACTTGTTCCATTATGCATTACAATGGCACATTCAATAGTTTCATAATCCTGAGGATCACTACCTACCTCATTCCCCTTCTAGGTAACCCTATAGAAACTTTCAAATGTATAATAGAAACTTGCAAAGGATCTAAACACTAACCTATTGACAGTCATATCATGTAGCCAATATCCTTCAATATATTGGGCTCTAAATTTAAAGAGTTTTGAAACAAATGAAACAATGAACATGAAATTAAAAAAAAATGCAATTTTGATCAATGAGCAGGTTCTGAAGAAGAGAAGGAAATATTTACCTAATGAGAAAATGTTTCACTTAAATTCATAAGGGATATGTGCTAGAAGCACAAGACATGTATACTTTTGATTTCCCATAACCTACAAAGAAGATGCATCCAAAGGACAAGAAGTAATTAACACCAAGGGTTCATGAGAGGACACTATCCAATTAGAGTTCCATGTAACAACAACAAGACATTAATTATAAATTTCTTACCCGGTGCAAGCCCCGGAAGTGATGATTGATGCTATGTGATTCGTTCTCCACATTTCACTAGTTTCAATCCCACTTCTTCACCCCTGTGAGCATCACCCGATGCAATGAGTGCTAAGTGAACTATTCAAAAATCATGAGAAATTAGTCAGTTACGACTACCTCTCATGGAAATGGTCATACGTTTGAATGACTTACTTAACGCAGTTGAATCCCAAAAATGATATCTAATATAAATTTCTTCCTTTTCTTGTCTTGAAAACCAATCAAGCATGTCCTTGAAATTATATTATAGGAAACATGTATTTGGTTGAGATTATGATGAAACATCCTCCCAAAACATATGGGCTTGTATTGAAGATGGAAAAAGAAAAATTTCTTCTCTGGGAATAGTGTTGATGGTAGAATAATTAGAAAAATGAACTTTTATTTCAAAATATTCAGAATTCAATTGCAAGTTTGACAATTGTTCAACATTCTATAATCAAACACTAGATAAATTAATCAATCGAATCCTAGTTGAACATCTGGGGACAAAAATGCCTTACAAGACTTTTTAATTTACAATCAATTAAATAGTTAAACCATGAAAACTAACATTTTTATATTAAAAATTTACAAATGTAGAGTGGAAACTTACAAATGCTTTAGAGGTTGATCTGTGTGTAGTCATTTGATGCATGGAACATCTTGTAAAATATTGAGCTCTGAATTTAAATACTTTAAAAAAACACGAAGGGATGAACATCTAAAAAATAATATGCAATTATGTTCATTAGCAGTGTGTGAGCAAGAGAAGGCAATATTTACCTAATGGGAAAATGCCAAACTTAAATTCATAAGGGATATTTGCTACAAACTCAGGACACATATGATTTGGATTTCTCACAACATAGAAATAAAATGCATTCTAAGAACAAGAGCTAACTACTACATGATGTTCATCGAAAAATAACCATAAAAATGATTTTTTTTTAAATAGTTGGAATCCAATAAAACAAACTGATGGATGTCCAAAATCTGAGGAACTATTTGATATATCATGAGAGAAATTGTTAATATTGCGAAGAGGAGTTGATAGAATTATAAGAAATATCACTAACCTGGTAGAAAATGAAAAATGAATGCTTGAGACATCTATTCTTGAAAGCTCGGAAGAAAAATCACATGAGGATATATTTGAAGGTGTAGCAGTTGAACTGGTGCTCCAAGAGATTCTGCTGCATCAAAACCCAAAATGACAGAGCTCTAAAACAAAGAATAACAATTTTCAACTGAAAAATTGAAGAAAGTGCTTTACCCATGGGAAATTCTTGCTAATTTATCATTTTGATGAACTTGTTGACAACGTTTCTTTGATATCATACTAAAACAAAAAAATGCTCCCCTCCTTACGAGATAGCATTTTCTCATAGTTGATCATTATAATAAACCTCCACTATTGAATGTATTAGTATTGTTATTCTGTCCCTAAAAATGAACTATGATGACAGAAAAGTCATGAAATGTGATGACCTAATCATCTAAATAAATGTTTTACTAATAAATGAATAGTAAATTGGAAGAACTTGAAAATTAGAGAATTGGAGATGGGATTCTATATATAAGATAACTTTTCAATGATAAGAATTCTGGACAAACTTAATGAATGGGAGAGAAAGATCCATTAAGTGCTTATCTGAAGATAAATTCTAAGTTGGGATTGGAATAAAGCATCACTAGGGATAAAAGTGAGCTTTTATAAAAAAAAGAGAGCCTAGGCCAGTAGTTTGAAAAACCATAAAAGTTGGACACCGCTAGAGGAAAAATCCCATACAGAAGGAAAGCATAAAATTCCTATTGCAAGGATCAACAAGCTTGTCGAGATCTTGGCAAATTAATCTTCACTCAGGGGTGAACTAAGGAGAAAGAGTTCTATGGTTAGGAGGAAAAGAGTGTCTATTTTCAAGTGTGTCGTCACTACAACACTACTAGTTAGATCGTTATTATTATTGTTATAGATTATTCTTGTTTGCTACACAATTAGAATCTACATTGGCATGCAGAAACTATTACTCATATAATGATTGGACTTAAGTCTGTATGGTAGCTTAGGAATGTTCTAGATATACTGAAGATTATTTTTGGAAAATAATAATTCATTGGAGTTATCACAACTATGGTAATCAACATTAAAGTTAGTACGATGGATCGATGAATATATCATGCTCAGATTAAAGATTTTGGAATTATTAGTACTATGGATCGATGAACATATTATGCTTAGATTAAAGATTCTGGAATTATTAGTACTATGGATCGAAGAATCTATTATGCCCAGATTAAATATTTTGGAGTTATTCTGTCAAGCATATAGAACCCACTATCGTTATAAGGTTGAACCTTTGAAAAATATATTTTGTTGTAGATAAATGTTATATCTAAGGAAAAATAGAAGGCTTGTTGTATATCTTAGAGGAACATAACCACTAATATATAACATATTTAGATAATAAAAAAAAACAAATCATAGTAGAGAGTGAGGAGTGTAGTGATGTTGGAATTTTGGTCTATAGCTAGACACGTAAATGACACAGATTTCATCTCATAACTTAATTGAGAATAAGGGAGTTGGCCACTCAAGCAGGAGTTGAAACATAGCAATTAAATTAAGGGTGTGAGCCATTCTACTCCAGTTGTAATAGACCGAAGGGGACACCCATTAGACATGAAGGATTTTGAGGAAATAATTCGTGTGTCATGAAGCGTATGGATAGAATAACCATAAGTTGTAGAATACATGGAATATTTTGATTAAAACATGGTTATAATAGAACACACATAGAAATTATCATACAAGGAATCACATTGTGCTAGTGGAATCAATACACAGGTAGCGAAAAATAGAAAGATCCCCTAGTGATCAACCTATATTATATGTTAAAAAAATCAACATAGAGAATAATATTGAAAAGAGAAAAGGAACCTAAAAATTGATATGGTGACCTGGGAAAAAAGCAACAAAACAATTTTACTCTAGAACCCATAAACATAACAAAGCCGTAGAAAGGTAAAATCCTAGTAAAAACCATTTACATTAAATAAGTGAAACATACATAGATAGAAAGTATGCCCACAATCTCATACCATGAATACTTGAGAAATCCAGCTATATAAACTTAAATTTTGTAATTATCCAAAGAAAAAAGTCTACTAAACTTAGCCACCAACCCATAAAAATTACATTGAAAGTTAACATAAAGGCATTTCCAATTAAATATAAGTAGAGGAGAGGTATTTGATTTCCCTATGAATCCACCCAAGGAAAAATGTTCCCGAAATGGCAACCTAGTGTTGTGAATCAATGCGAGAGACAAAATTTAAGAAAGGATGACATGGATTCTAGTACCCAAGTCCCATCGAAGTGGGAGAGTTCAAATGACCTGGAGATCGACACAACATTGTAACAAGTTAACAAGAATGAAACGTTGTGAGTAGCGAAATGGAGCTATAGTTGAAAGAGTCTTTAGGTATCTGCAATCAAGAAAGAAAAGGAAAGGAAGAGACCCAAGATTAGAGATGAAAACTTCTACCAAGTTGAACAACCATTGAGGAAAATAAACAGAGATTAAGAGACAAATTTACCTGCTGAGTATGATGGGAAGTGGACATTAAGCCCTGGTACCTGTGAGAAATGGGAACATAGCAAGAAAGGGAGAGTAAATATAAAACCCCTGTTCCAAAGTGAAATTTCATTAATGAAGCTACAAAACAAAATATATGAATTTTTTACCTGGGGACGCCTAACACATAATTCATGTCGAATTCAAGAAATGCAGGGGAGGATATTGTAGTAGGGTATTTGTGACTTTGGGAACCCTATAGAACATAGTAACAATTTGAACTCTCACTCATGTACATGGAATGAACATTCACACAATTAGTTTTTTTGTGCATTTTAAAATTATTTGCAGGAGCTTATAAATATTGAAAATAAAACATCCTCCACCAAAGAAATCATGTCACATCAATACTCCCTTTACCAATGGAAAAGTAAAAGTAAAATATCTAGAATTTCAAAAATTATTTTTGAATTTACCAAAAATTATTAATATTGAGAATTTTCATGAAAAATTAGTTAAAATTGCAAAAACTCATCATAATAACTAAAGTTCAATGCAATTTGACAACGAGAAAGTCATAAAATCCATAATGAGCCAAGAACTAAAACACACTAATTATTAGAAATTTTAAGAGGATTAAGGGTGCCTCTTTCAATTTACCCTTATCCTATATGTAAGTAATTATAATAAATCCTATTGGCATATTTTTCCTTACAATATTAATAAATCCTATTGGGATAGTTTTCCTTACAATATTTTGATAATTACGCAAATATTTCTACTTTGGGAAAATAATGCTAGTGGTTAATATCATATGCATGATGAAATTGTGTATACATATTATTATATTATTTGAATTTTTTGTTTTTATATCTTACTTAATTACATCATATTTGTTTTATTTTTTAATGCCTCTCTATTACTAATATGATTTGATATTTTTAATTACTATAAAATAACATCTTCAAAGTAAAATTACTATATCTAATTGTAATAATTAAATTTAACTTAGTACACTTCAAATTAAAAATAAATAAATTATTAAAAGTATAAAATTAAGCCATCTCTAATAAACTATTAATGAATTCGAATAGTGACCACTACATTATAAATATAAATCAAACAGTTGCCCACATGCTAGCCCACATTATTAGTAATAAACTAATGGATTTGGGATTCTAAGTTGGATGAATTATGAAATAGGATGGTTGTGATTACTAGGTAAAACAACAGTAAATGCTAGGAATAATCCAGAAATGATCAAATTGTTATGAAGTTGTGAAAGATTGTTTTGGATTGATGTAGAAAGTTTATAGGTTTAGAATTAGTGAATTATCTTGTTTTTTTATTTCAGGAATTGGTTATAATTTTTTTAGAAATTGTAAAATGTTTTAAGAAATAGATCAATTTAGTTTTGGGTGTTTTTAAAATGAGAGTAATAATCTTTTAAGGTTTTATATTTGATTTTTTACCATCTGCAGGTGAGAGAATCGATGGAAATGAGTGTCGCGACTGTGTATCCAAACATTTTTTGTATCATAGTTTTGTTTAAGTTGTGTGACAAGCTATTTGTGAGTGAAGAGATGAAAAATTGAGGTTATGCATTAGCCATTGTGTAGAGCTTGTGAATGGGAACATGATTTGGGAGCTCTATGAATTAAACTATAATGTTAAGTTTTGGAACTATTGGTATGAACACTATAGTATACTTATTTTTTTGTTGCTTGATGAAGGGATTTTCAAGGTAGCATGAGAGTTGAAACTGTTCAAGATTTGTGGTGGCATGGAGTTGACATGGAAAAGTGTTTCATGAAAAAAACGCTATGCCAAATTGTAATAATTCTGGTGAATTGCGGTAGAGGATTTCTTGAAAACGCTTTTAGGTTGAGTTGTGCACTTAGAATATCCTTGATGCTTGTGATATCATCTTTTAATAATTTGTTTCTTAAGGTACAAGTGTGAGAAGGTTATGCAAAGGTGTTTTCTAGGGAAGATAAGTATGGGAGCTTGTCTCAAGTGTTGACATAAGGTGTTGAGAAATAAGACTCCACTACAATATTTGAAGAGAGTGTACCACATTTAAGGTGTCTATAAACAATAAAAGGTGATTAATAGTTTTAATTTTATGGATTTATTATCTTTTATGTGTGACTAAATGGTCAACCCTTTGGCAAAATCCTATTTAATACTATCAACAAATTTGGATGGTGAAAACTATGTGAATTGGAAATATAAATGTAGACATTAAACTAGAAACATGATCACTATGGATGTGTCAATTCAATACTCAGAGAAATGAGAATTGAAGGAAAAAGTACATCTAAGAATGTATGTAAAACATGACATTATACCTCAAATAAGGGACTACAAGACATCAATTGAAGCATATGCAACACTCAAAGATCTATATGAGGAAAACAATAAAAATTAAGTCTTACTATTGAATAAAAATATTATTTAGTAAAAATGAATGAAAATAAAAGTATTAGCAATTTTATTTCAAGAATCAAAGAAACTAAGGATAATCTAGTTGATATAGGTAAGAAGGTATCTAGCATTGACTTAGTCACCAAACGATCAATGTTATGCTAGACAAATGCCAAATGTTCACAGTTCATACAACATGGGAGAAGGTTACTATTTTTAATGAGTTGTTAGGTGTACTTATGCATGAGGAACAATGGCAAAAGAAACTTAATCAAAGGCCTCAATGTTCTAATCTAGGATTGGTAGTGAAAGGAAGAAATATTTTCAAAGGAAAGTCATTGGAGGCATGTAAAGGATGAAAGCTACTTAAAAAACCATTTCAAGTACCTTAGTCTCCAAGAACAAATGAAATTATGAGGATAAATGATGCTTCTTACTACTTTGATAATATTGGTCACTTTTTTAGAGATTGTCCTAAAAGAAGGTATAAGCAATCGAAATATAGAAAACATACATGCCAGTTTTTTGATAATAATGCCTCCCTAAATAATGAATTTGAAAATATATTGTTTGTTTCTAATGATTCCTTACGTGATGAAACAAATAATATCAATTCCTAGTTCATATATTCTGATGCATCAATTCATAATTCTTGTCAAAAAGACTAGTTTAATACGTTTCATGAAAACATTAACAGCACACATATTTATCTATGAGATAATAGATTTCATAAACTAAAAAGTTATGGAGATATATCTATAGCTTTTCCTAATGGACATGAGAAACATATTCAAAATGTCATGTATGTACCATGTATCAATGAAAATCTAATTTGAGTATCCACTATAGTTCACTAAGTTCTAAATGTTGAATTTGTGAAATATCAATGTGTAGCTAAGGATATGAAGGATCACTATAAAATTGTCACCATAGGAGTAAGAGTTGGAGGAACTTATAAGTTTTATGTAACTAGGAGAAGTTAGCACGAATTTACATCTACATCCATGCCAAACAAACAGGTATGGCATGAAAGATATTAACATTGGAATCATAATGATCTCATTTTTATTTAGAAGAAATAAATTGTAAAGGGTGTTCTAAATGTCAAGTATAAACATATTGAGTGTGAAGGATGCACGTTAGGTACATAGGATACAGAAGAATTTCCTATACATACAAATTATTGAATTAATACATACTAATATATGCAAACAAGGTGTCTTAGAGGAGCATGTTAGGGTCCCACCCTAACCCCCTTATTTATGTAGTGGGATCACGTCATAATAAAGAGTCAATAAATCCCATATTAATAATTGTAAGTGGTTAACCCGTAATTAATGACAGGACCACAGTTAGTTGCAAATGGGCCATGGTATTAGATAGATGGTATTAATAAAACCATGGTATTGCATGTATGAGTCATATAAAGGATAGAGACTCCCTGCGAGGAGCATCGTGTCTTATTTTTGAATTGAGTTCTGCTGTATTGGAGGTTGCCCCCTCGAAGAGGCCAGTGAACATTGCTTTCTGAATAATAATATATTTGTTGTTGACTCTCATTATTCTATGTTCTGGGTATCTTTCTTCGCATATTCTGTATTTGGGTATCTTTTTGCGGGTTAAGAGCATAACAAGTGGTATCAGCTCTTTCCAGGGCCGGTGGGATCTCCATTTCTTAGCAAAAAAATGTTGGCTAGAGACATGTTCCGGTGTCTTTAAACCATGGGATCTATCGTTGAGCGCATAAACCTGCGGATTTCGGGAGGCATGCACGCAGGAAATACAAGTGGTGGTCACGCTTGTTGGACTCCCTTGTAACCCCTATGGGTACCCCTTCGAGTAGTAGCGGATTAGACAGAACCGCGTACTGACTGTCTTCCAAGTACCTTCTGGGTATATCAGAAGCCCCCTAGCTCCTCTGCAACCTAGCCATAGATAAACCGTTGGCCATCTTGCTGCTACAATACACAGAGAACAGCACTAGGAGAGATTACTCGCCCGTACGATAGGGTAGTCGGGTTGTATGGCTAAGGGTATGGTTGATCCTCCTTAGTTAGAGCCCTGAAACATTGGTCCGAGGACTACTATCAGACCCTTATGTATATTGCGATCTGTAGCACCTGACACTCCTCAAGACCATAGTTCCCTTTTCTATCCTGGGATCACGCATCATCTCTGCCAGATCCACTCACGGAAAAGGGTGCAGCAGCAGCAGACAGCAGTCCGATCTATTAGATCCATCAGATCCACAACAACAATCTATACCGCCGTTCAGAGCTATCCGAGCTGCCATTCAGATCTCTCAGATCAACCTAATCTGAGTAGTTGTGTGGGGTTCCTATACAAGAGCATGATTTTTGTAGGACTTTTGGTAGCATTGACATTTTGAGGATTCAGCGACTGCAGTATTCCTAGAGTAACACTCCGTTAGGAGTTTTCAGGGGAAAAAAAAGAAGTCTGAGATCTCCCGGGGCGCTTATTGGTGACCTAGCCCATCAGAATCGGGACGACGAGCTGAGCATGGTGGTACCATTCAATTCTTAGTAAAAAAGAAATTTTGGGCGGTCCCACATTTCAAGAACATCATGACAGTGCATGGTAGAAACTAGAGCTCAAGCTATGGCCAATGAGATGATGGACAAACTTGAACAATCCTTGCAATCCCTCCAAAATCAGATTGACATACTAACTCACCTAATCCCGAGCATAATCCCGAAGGGCAAGGAGGAATCCCATGAGGAGGCGTATATTGGCAATGGACACAGTTAGGGTGAGTCTAGCCATTCTCTTCACCTCTGGGCCCCCATTAACAATCCCGTCCGCGACCTCCCAAGTTGGATATGCATAAATTTGATGGTTCTCACCCAGCAGCATGGATAGCACAAATGGAGCAGTATTTCAATCTGAATAACATCTTAGGTAATGAGACTCAGCTTATGGTGGGTAGCATGTACTTGGACAGTGAAAGGTGGTAATGGTGGGAATGGCATCAACATTGCAATGCACCTTTTATGACTTGGGCCTCCTTCAAAAAAGACCGCTTTGACCAGGAATCTTATTTTTTGGGTCGTCTTACTAAGCTCCGACAGACGAGCACAGTGGATGAATATATTACAGCCTTTGAAGCCTTAGCATTCCACACTAGGGGTCTCTCATATGTGTTCTACACGGAATTTTTTATCAGCGGTCTTAAAGAGGCCATAAAATCCCACGTCCAACTGCACCACCCTGCCACATGGATGGAGGCTTGCAAGGTATCTCGTAACGTGGAATGTGCGTTAGCATCCCAGCACATTCGCCCAAATTTCACCACCAAGGGTCACCCCGTACCAGCTCACAACACGACTCAAACACTTTAGGTTCAAAAGGTGTCACCTGCAGAAATGGCCGAAAGAAGAAAACAAGGATTATGTTACTATTGTGATGAAAAACACTCCCCAGGTCACAAACGCAAGGAGCCCAAATTTTTTCAAATTGATGCCATTGATTACAGCTCATCGGAAGAAGATCCACCCCTTGAGGAACATGAGGCGCTAGACGAGGACAACCAAAAGGACAATGTTCCTGACGAACCAATTATTTCCCTGCATGCTTTGGCAAGGATTTCTTCACCTCAAACTCTCAAAATCAGAGGTTTTATTAAACATCGCCCAGTAGTAGTCTTGATTGATAGTGTAAGTACACATAATTTCATCCATCAAAAAGTCGCGGAAGTAGTGCAATGTTTTGTATGAGCAGTTTCTAACTTCCAAGTGCAAATTGTAGATGGGGGCACAGTGAAATGTGAAGGCCGCTGTGAAAATGTCAAACTTCAAATGGGGGATTATTAGTTGAAGACCCACATGTTTGCCATACACATGGGTGGGTGTGACATTGTCCTCGGGGCTGAATTGCTTTGCACTCTTGGGCCAATCACAATGGATTTCAAGGAGTTATATATGATTTTTAAGCAGAACAACTCCACACATACCCTCCGTGGACTCCAGGCAGGAGATCCCTCTATCATCAGCTCGCATAGGATGGAAAAATTGCTAAAAAAGGGCCATCATGGAGTTATAGCTCAATTTAATGCTATCCAGGTAGTAGAAACCAAGTCTTTGCCGATTCATCCTGAGATGCAACAGATTTTAAATAACCATCGGCAGGTCTTTGACAACCCTCATGAACTTCCACCATCGAGAGGGGAACATGATCATAGCATCACCTTGGTTCCTGGCGCCCAACCCCCAAATGTGCGCCCATACAGATATCCGTTCATCCAAAAGAATGAAATAGAAAAAATAATCAAGGAACTTTTGGAAGTAGGTGTCATACGTCCCACCATTAGTCCTTATTCATCACCGGCGGTCATGGGACTCATGAAAGATGGGGAATGGTGGATGTGTCCAGACTTCAAGGCCCTCAATAAGTTGACAGTCAAAGATAAATTTCCCATCTCGGTGGTTGATGATTTGATGGATGAACTCAATGGGGTTCAATTTTTCACCAAGCTGGACCTTTGCTCAGGCTACCACCAAATTCGCATGAAGGAAGTCGACATTCCAAAGACTGCTTTTCAAACTCATGAAGGCCATTATGAGTTCCTGGTCATGCCATTTGGTCTTTGTAATGTCCCATCTATTTTTCAGAGCCTTATGAACCATCTTCTCAATCCATGTCTCAAGAAATTCGTTCTTGTCTTCTTCGATGACATCCTCATCTATACTTGCACTTTGGCCGCACATCTTCAGCATGTAGATATACTCTTGCAACTGCTCCGCAACCATAAATTATTTGTTAAGGTGTCCAAGTGTTCGTTTGGCATGGAAGAAGTTGAGTATTTAGGCCACATTGTGGGGCATGCAGGTGTTAAGGTGGACCCCAAAAAGATCTAGGAAATGCAGGATTGGCCTCAACCTAAGACCTTGAAGAGCCTGAGAGGATTTTTGGGTCTCACAGTCTATTATCGCAAATTTGT
Organism: Pinus taeda; assembly: GCA_000404065.3. Classification (NCBI taxonomy): domain Eukaryota; kingdom Viridiplantae; phylum Streptophyta; class Pinopsida; order Pinales; family Pinaceae; genus Pinus; species Pinus taeda. The sequence continues at coordinate 53,831 of APFE030869103.1, read as the reverse complement.
CCGCAATTATGGTCGCATAGAAAAGCCCCTCACTCAACTCCTAAAGAAAAATTCATTCTTCTGGAATGAGGACGCACAAGAAACATTTACAACTCTAAAAAATGCCATGTGTTCCACTCCAGTCTTAGCACTACCTAATTTCACCAAATCTTTTGTCATTGAATGTGATGCTTCAGGTACAGGTATTGGGGCAGTCTTAATGCAGGAAGGATGACCATTGGCCTTCACAAGCCAACAACTAAGTGGGAAGAATCTAGGTCAATATACCTATGAGAAGGAAATGATGACCATCTTACATGCAGTAGAGACCTGGTGACCTTACTTACTAGGGCGACGTTTCCAAATCTGCACAGACCATCACAGTCTTCAATATTTTTTGGAGCAACGCCTATCCTCCCCACAACAAAATAAATGGCTCGCCAAAATGCTGGGATATGATTATGAGATCATTTACAAAAAAGGGCAAGAAAATAGGGTAGCAGATGCATTATCGCGCCAATTTGAGGAGGAAAGTACCTTGCTAGCAATTTCCCTTCCCATTCCAGAATGGATTGAAGAGGCTCGCAGGGAATGGTTTTCACATCCCGGGCTCTCCCAACTCATTTCTCAATTGCAGGTGGATCCAAATCCCACCAAGGGCTACTCGTGGCAGAATGAGATTCTTCGCTACAGGGACAGAGTCGTAATATCACCAACATCCACCCTCAAAATTCTCATTTTGGCAGAATTGCACTCATCCCCCATTGCAAGACATTCAAGCTTTTAGAAGACGTATGCTCGCACCAGAAGATCATTTTTTTGGACAAGCATGAAAAAGGACATCCTTACTTTTGTAGCAGAATGCGATGTCTGTCAACGCCACAAAGGAGAAACCGTCAAAGCACTAGGCATATTAAAACCGTTGCCCATCCCGGCATCAATATGGACGGAGGTTTCTATGGATTTCATTACAGGTCTTCCAAAATCAGGAAACAAGTCAGTCATCATGGTGGTTGTGGATAGACATTCGAAGTATGCTCATTTCTGCACCCTACCCCACCCGTTTACACCGACTTTGGTTGCTCAATCTTTCATGGATCAGATCTTCAAATTGCATGGCATGCCCACTTCTATTGTGTTCGATCGTGACCCAATCTTCACCAGTAATTTTTGGTAGGAACTCTTCAAGCTACAAGGCACCCAACTAAAACTCAGCACTTCCTATCATCCACAAATAGATGGTCAAACTGAAGCTATCAACAAATTTCTAGAAACCTACCTTAGGTGTTTCACTTCAGAAAAACAACATCTTTGGGTACAGTGGTTACCTCTGGCTGAATGGTGGTATAACACCAACTATCATGCCACCACCAAAATGAGTCCCTATGAAGCAGTATATGGTCAACTCCCTCCTTCCCCTACTTCTTATATCAAGGGATGCTCAAAGGTACAAGCAGTGGATCAACTCCTACATAACCATGCAACTATGCTCGCCCATCTTAGAGAGAATCTTCATCAAGCTCAAAACCGCATGAAGCAACAGGTAGACCAGCATCGCTCAGAGCGCCAATTTCAAGAAGGGGATCAAGTATTTTTGAGGCTGCAGCCATATAAGAAAACATCACTGAAAGACAAGGGTTGTCAGAAACTATCTCCAAAATTCTACAGACCATATCAAGTACTTCAGCGCATTGGAGAAGTAGCATACAAGCTGGCTTTGCCTCCTACTGCAAAGATCCATCCATTTTTCCATGTCTCATGCCTCAAGAAAGTGATTGGGAGCAATTGCAGAATTCAAACCAGTCTACCTGAATTGGACGACGAAGGGTCAATCTGGCTCCAACCTGAACAGGTCCTAGACACGCGAGAACGGCCCTTGCGTGTTTGCGTGATTAGGGAAGTCCTCGTCAAGTGGAAAGACACCTCTCCGGAGGATGCAACTTGGGAACCAACCACTATTCTTCAGTAGTTTCCGCATCTTCAGCCTTCAGGACAAGGCTATTCTTAAGGGGGAGGGCATGTTAGCGTCCAAACCTAACCCCCTTATTTATGTAGTGTGATCATGTCATAATAAAGAGTCAATAAAGACCATATTAATAATTGTAAGTGCTTAACCCACAATTAATGACAGGACCACAGTTAGTTGCAAATGGGCCATGGTATTAGATAGATGGTATTAATAAAACCCATGGTATTGATCCATGGTATTGCATGTATGAGTGATATAAAGGATAAAGACTCCATGCAAGGTGTTGGGTTGTGTTATATTCTTTCCACGACTAACCTATGTAGTGAACCGAGGGGTTAGAGGGGGGGCGGAGCCCCCCCTTCGTTGCGCCGATTGCACAGCAGGGGGGTCACAGGGGGGGCGGCAGGCCCCCCT